>SCDY01002592.1:7500-44685 GCA_004143825.1 Drosophila micromelanica | reverse complement strand
TTATGAAAAATTAAATTTTTTTGAAATTTTTGGTCAAAAAACCATGTACTCCCCCTTACTCATATGAAAAAGTAGATTACAAAAAATAAAATTTTAATCGTTGAGTCGTTCTTAGCGTTATCTGTGAACGTTCCCGGAGTACATGGAACCTATACCTATATATATATATATATATATATATGTATGGATCTATGTATGCATGCCGAAATGTAAGTCTGAAACTAAATGCCAACAACGGTTAATATAGTGTGGGCTGCCAAGTATTACATTAACATTAAAATCAACAGGACATTCGCACATACATACATATTCATACATACATATGCATCTTTATATACTACTTATGTACAGGCGAAAACAAAAAAAAAAATAAAAAAATAAACAACTAAAAAATTCATGAAACGAAACGAAAAAAAAAATGAAAAATGACAAAAAAACAAAGCTGAAAACATAAAAATTAAAAAGCATGTCCAAAACTTTGTATATACACATAAATACCCATACATACTTAAATTTATAAACGCTCACACACACGCAGCACCACTCGCTGTCGCCCTGTCCACCCTGTCTCTTTGTCCACCCGATTGCATTACACGCACGAAAATAAAATGCAAATGCAGCGGGCGTCAGAGGGCTGCCTGCGCTGGGAAGGAGGCCAATGGGCCTGCACGGCCCGGATATGCTGGCCGCCATTGCATTTTCGTTAGCCACATACACACACACACACACATACACATACGCACGCACACACGCATTTGCGGGCATTTTCATTTGGTTCATTTTTATTCTGCCGGCTGTTGTTTTGCTCGTTTTCTCTACTGACATCATTTTTTTCGCCTTATTTTGTGTTGTTTTCACTTTTGTTTTGTTTATTTTCAGCGCTTTCGGGTGGCGAGAGACGATGGGCAAATTACACATACGCCCCGTCTCCCCCACCCGAGCCGAACATTTGAGTTCGAGTGTTATGAAAATGGCATACACATTGGCCGAATGGACGGAAGGAGTGACGAACGGTCGGACAGCCGGCCGGCCTGCGGGACAGATGGAGGGATAGACAGATAGACGGATGGACCGTAGACAAAGTGCGTGCCCATCTACCCAATCTTCCCTCTCTGTTTGCGCGGTGCCCGTGTGATGCGTCTGCGAAAAAGAGAAAAAGAGCGAGTAGGCCGAGCACATAAAAATGCGTACATTCGAGCCCAAAGCGCAGCACGGAGTGCAGGCAGTCCTGGGCATCATGTATGGGTGGACAGAGTACAGGGTACATCTGAGATCGTAGGGCCTTCATAATTCAGTACTCATGCCCCCTTCGGGTTTGTTGCGCCGGTGGTTGTATTTTCGACTGTCCAACGTATATTTATCTATTATATTTTTATACGTTTACGTGTTTTTTTTTTTGTTTTTTAGGATTTTTGTCGTTTTTTTCCGCTCAAACATTGCACATACTTTGGATTATGTTAACGCGCAATGAGGCGCTGAAAAAATCGCCTCTTGTCTGCGTTGGTGTATGTGTATGTGTGTGCTGCATCATTTTTTGTTGTGGTTCTTTCCTGTTCTGGGCTTATATAAACAACAAATTGTTGTGCCTACGCGTAGTTATTTACTTATATTTTTATTATTTTGTATTTTAATGTGATTTTACTTTTTGTGTCTTTTTATGCATTTATCAATTTAATTTGCACATTCACATACATGTACCTAGTGTATACATAAGTATTGACACACACAAATTTCTATATATATATATATCTACATATACATATATCTATATGCATATGTTGACAGCTGAATCCCGCTTCCTCTATGGCTCTGTCTCGCTTCTTCTTCTTCTCCTGCCTCCGTCTCTGCTTCTGCAAAAGAGTTTTTTTTTTTAATATTTTTAATATAATGTAATACTTACTAGGCCTTTATGGTCAAAAAAGGGCTATTCAGGTGGTGTGCGTTAAAAGCTTCTCATTTGCCGCCACAGCCACGCCCTGTCATTGTTTTTATGGAGTTGTGTTTACTTTGCTCTTAATGAAAACTGCATATTTCAAATTGATCATGCTGCACTGCACCTGTACTAGCTTCCCCTTACCTGAAACTCAACCGCAACTACAATGTGTGTGAAGAAATCATGTTATGCACCATTTGGTGCTGCATTGCAAGATCTTAAACAGCTTCCACTTTAAATACTCAGTGAATTTTAATGCATGCATGGCTGTATAACTACGCAGTACGTAGTACATAATTTTATGCTGTGAGCCTTAAGTATTGAAAAAGAGAAATCGCGCACAAATTTAACAAAGCAAACAAATCTGGCGAACAAATGCAAACTGCAAAGCCCAAAAAAAACACAAACTTTCAACACGGCCCATCTGCCTCATGCATGCGTACATATACATATACATATACTTATACATATAACACACTCGCACACAGATGCAACGGATCGCATCGATCTTGGCGGTTTCAGAGGCTTACATGATTTAAGGGCGACGCCAATTGGAAGCCGTCTCTCGTGCAGCGTCTGCCAAGGCATAGAAAGCTGCGCCCAAAAAATTGTTCAAAAAATGCGCGCAGGACGGCAAATAAGTGTAGGCTGGCAAAGGGGAGGGGCTGTGCGGAGCTGATGGAGGTGAATGTTGAATGTTGGTGTGCATCGCAGTTGCATGTCCGGAACTCGTTTGTGTGTGCCAAATATTGCAACTCACAAATCTTGTTCTTTTACAAAAGCTTCACATCTCCAACAAGTTTATGCGAGTGTGTGTGTGTTTGTCCATTTCTTAATTTTATTTTTCTTTGCTTTGCGTAATTTTTGTGCAATTTTCGTTAAGCGCATTCTCACAAACACATACAAATACACACATGTTACTCCTATATATATATATATGTGTGTGTGTGTGTAGTATTAATGCATGTGACTAAAATTGTTGTAGCTTTTTTATTGCTTCACATTGCTGTGGCGCGTTGCGTCCGCCAACATTTTAGCAAATGACTTCACTTATTTACTTTATGGTGGCTAAGCGCTCACCCCTTGCCCACCCTCTGACTGTACCGATGATCATCATCATTGCCCCTGTCCCTATCCCTGTCCCTGCCCCTGTCCCTGCCCCTGTCCCTTTGTCCCGACAAACAGTCGGCGCTTCACTAAGACCGAGCGGCCATACGGCGTTGATAATTTCCAAAAACAAACTCGGACGACGAACGCGTAGCCGAGGTTAACGGCTTCAGTACAACTTTTTGAGGTTTCTCAACACACATTCGCACATACCCATACACGCATAAACACAGACACATACACACAGATACGCCACACGCTCACGCTTGCAATTGTGAGTCGCAGCGCAGCGACCTAGCGAGGGCACACTGAGAATTTAGGAAGTACGAGTAGAGGCCTGGTTTGCCAGGGCTTTTTGCGACGTGGTGGGGAACGTCAGTGCTTTAAAAAAAGTATATACATACATGCATACATATAGATATATGCACAAAGCTTTTTCATGTGTGCGTGTGTGCCTGCATATTTCAAACTACTCACAGAAATCTTCCCCTCCTCACACGACACAAACAAACGCGGCTATCTGAAAAATAAACGAGAGAGAGAGTGAGAGAGAGAGAGATGAAGAGCGAGAGAACGCAGTTGAGTGAATTTGCCAAAAATGTTGTTTTTGCCAAAAAAAAAAAACAAAAAAAAAAACGTTGCCTCTCTCCCTATGTCTCACTCTCGCTCTCTTTGTCGTCGATCGCCTTTCGTTGCGCTCACCAACACATTTGCTCCCCTGCAGATGCCCCCTGGACTGCATCGATGCCGCCGCTGCCGGCTGCGAGTGCGACTGCGACTGCGACTGAGACTGACGGCAGCGTTACATAGATCGTCTGGCATCTCCCCGAGCCCCCGGCACGTTCGAAACACTGCATTTGTTGTTGTTGTTGCTGTTGTATTCTTTTTTGGTAGTTCAAAGACCGCAGTTCCAGCAGCGGCGATAAAACAGCAGCGTGACTTTGCTTTGTCGCAGTCGTAGTCGCAGTCCGCTGGCCCGTTGCTGTCTGTTGGTTTTTGTTTTGCTTGGTTGCTGCTGCACTCCCCCCAATTTTGCCCCTTTCCCCATCCCCACCCAAACGCAAATGCATAGGCAAATAATTGACTGACTGACTGACCGACCGATTGTTGATCTGAGGCCTTCGAGGTTAAAAGCTCAGTTTGTCACTCTGAATCTGCTAAACGAAATTTTGAAACGATTATCTATTGATTGCTGAAGATAGAAAGCTTGCTTGTGCTTCGCCCCTTGATTCTGTGCCTGGTACTTTGTGTAAGTTTTGGCAGCTGCCCCAAATCGGCCGATCGAGTTAACATTGTGCCTGGGCTGACTGTACAAGTGCAAGAGCTGCGTTGCAACTATGAAAGAGGAGCTTGCATGCTGCTGTCTTTGACGAATTCAGCTTAGAGTTTCTCAATTTATTGCCTTGTTGTCTCTTTCTCACACCCATGCACACATACACACACATACACACATACACACACACACACAACGGGGTACTGAAGCCTATGTAGCCAGATTGAAAGTCGAGGACGAGGTCGGGAGCTGGCAACAGTCTTAAGATTTACACAGCATAACATTTTTGTTTTCGAATTCGCTTTATACGCTGTTCGCATTTGTCCCAACACACGCAAATATATACACACACACACACACACGCACACACATAC
The DNA here is from genome assembly GCA_004143825.1 of Drosophila micromelanica. Classification (NCBI taxonomy): domain Eukaryota; kingdom Metazoa; phylum Arthropoda; class Insecta; order Diptera; family Drosophilidae; genus Drosophila; species Drosophila micromelanica. The sequence goes on along the minus strand of SCDY01002592.1, from coordinate 39,998 downwards.
ACATACAATTTTTGGATCGTTCTTGGTTTTCGTAGATGTTGGCTTCAATATTTAATTTTGGAGCTCTCTTCGCTTTGGGATCAATGCACCCGTCTTTTTCACTTCATCCCTTCCCCCCTCTCTCTCTCTCTCTCTCTTTCTCTCTCACAGTCTTTGTTTGCTCTATAAGTGCGCTTCTCTGGCAATTTGAAAAATGATTGCTTGAAACAAGCTCCAACAGTTGCTTAACCCTTTTTATTTTTGTTTTGTGGACTGCATCGTAAAGTTGATCCGAACTGAGGGTTCTTTAATTCAGTGTCTCCTAATTAATGAGTAAAAATAAATATAAGAAACACAGCGTGGAATATGTATACAAAAACCGAAATGAGTAAGATAAGAGACGCACACTTTGCTGGCCTTTTTGGGTTGCAAAAGTCAAACAAACCCCAAGGTGATCCTCTTTTCGCAACTCCTCTATGCAACTTTTCAGCTCGCCTCATATCGCATAAACGAACAAATGGATTATTTGACTGCGTTCAAGGCAGCGCAGTGCCATAAACCTTTGAGTATGATAGCTATTGAAATGCATATATATCTAGGTATATATGCTTATATATATCTACAAGCATACATACATTTTGTATAATTATTTTCTGCGATTGCAAATTGAAAAGCTGTCTAATCGAGTATGACGACAATATAAAGAGCACACGATTAAGGAATTAAATGATTTGTCACACGCTAATAAACACAGGAATATAACATAACACACAAGTTCTCACATTCACACATTCACACACACACACACACTCATACGAATGGAATTAGCCTATGATGGGCCATAATCAGGCATCCTGAATGCGGGGAAACAATCCTTAAAACTACCAACAAGTTCAAAGTTCAAAAAGGCTGAAATGCCACAAAATCAACACGTCCTTACACACACACTCACGCACACACATGGTTATGCATGTAGTTATTTACAAGCTGAATAGAACGACCGACTGCAGAATGAGGAGGTGGGGGGTGAGGGGGTTTGACAGGGTTTAGAAGTGCTGCCAAGAGGCAAACCGCTTAAGTGCGCCTATAAAATTACTGTGAAAATTTCACACTAAAACTTTTACCCTAACTTGAACCCAAACCCACAAAAAGAGGCGGAGTTGATGATGATGTTGATGATGTGTGTGCATGTGTGTGTGTGTGTCTGTGTGTGTGCAAATGAGTTGGAATTTTAGGGCGCAAATTCATCATAAAATCACTTAAAATGATATTAACAACCCTTGCCCTTGCCCTAGCCCAAGTCCTATCCCAAGCGTTTACTCTTATGGTTGTTGGTTGTACTCTTGTTGTTGTTGCCTCTTAGCAGACAAGCCTATCCCACATGTGTTCAAGTAATTGCGTGTCAAAACTTTTGAACCTTTGGCCTCGCCTGCTAGCAGCCAACGGGCAAACAACGGAAGCAGCCACCCCTTTGTCCCGTGGCGTGCTGCCTGCTGCCCATTTTATGGGCGTCATTGCCTAATCCTTTGATGGGCCTAATCGTGGACATAGCCTACTACTGGCACTCGCACTCGCACATATCATGCTAATTTGCGGACAGCCGCCTTCGTTTGACTCGGCTTCCGATTCATGGCCCTGTTCCTGACTCGGCTGCCGTTTCTTGTTGTGCGTTGTGTGTGTTGTGCGCAACAGCAACCGGACACCCCATAAAACTAAACTAAACACACAAAGGCAAGAGCGTACGACGGCCGGACGGACGGTCGCCCATATCAATAAATGTGCCCAAGCACACAGTCGAATGCCTTATGCTCGCCCATGTGGCAGGGTGGCGAGCAAGAGCGAGCGAGATGGAGAATGGAAGATGGGGGACGGGAGATGTGCGACGTACGACGGGGAAGGATGGTGAGTCTTGTGGCGCCCACTAGGAAGTGGCAACAAAAGTATCATAAAAGTGTTAAAACCATTTTGGGGTTGACTTCCGTCTTCCGACCTGGGACAGAGGGCAGACGGGCCACGCGTCTGCTTAAGTGGCTATCATTAGGACCTGGCGACCGTAGCGAATACCTCAAGGATGGCATCTTACAGCTCCAAGCGGATGACTTTCGCCACGTCTACGCACAGATTGGCAGCTGAGCGACTGAGCAAGGAAGGACTGCGATGCGTTCAGTTGGCAAGTTGGCAAATAGTTTGCAATCTTTGAACAATTGAAATGCAAAGGACTATGCCGGTGTGCATGGCCGCCTTTGCTAATTAATTCACATAATACCTGCGAGACGTGGGCTCTTCCATCAAAGCGCCCACCCATCATGCGCGCTACGTTTACAAGCTTACCCAGCGGTGAAATCGCTTGACGCAACACGCACGCCAGCCAGGCGAACCGGCTCCTTTGCCTTTACAGTAATCCCACAACTACCCAAGCGACTCGAAGGGCCTTGAGTCCTAACCCGAACCCGAACTCGAACCCAAATACGAACTCGCACCCGCACCCTCACCCGCATCCGCGTCCACACCCTGTCTACCGTTTCTGTTTCCTAAACGCATTTGTGGGTCAGTCAATCTACGACGTGCTGGGCGTTGCGTGCGGCGAAATCCGAGAATTTCACTCTTGAATTTCTAATAAATTCATAGCGGTAGCTGAACGGGGGCGCCACCCAGGATCTAGACGAGGCTGCGAGCCATCTTGGGAAAAGCAATGAAAATGAGTCTCGGGCAACATGTGTGTGTGTGTGTCTGATGATTATGTGTGTAATTTCCAATTATGACTTTCTTTGGCCTGCTTCTGCATGTTGTTTTTTTGGTATGTAGGCTATGTGGGCAGATGAGCGGAAGGAGAGAAGGTCCTTGGTTGGACAAGACCCAGCTGGTTGGCTGTGCCTTCTAGATATTATAATAGACTCGTCGACTTTCTGGCATTCTGTCTAATTTGAATGCCCACATATTTTCACACATGTACGAATGGGAGAGAATAGGATCCAGTACTCTACACACCACACACTTGACCACAAAAGTATTTCGCACGCGAACGCTCCAGGCTGGGTCAAGACGTGTCACAAGCTGTTTTCAGAGGGTTTTTTCGTGCGGAAAGAAGGGCATTGGTCTTCTTGGGCTCTTCCCCTTTCCCTGTACGCGCTTTTGGTGCTGGTTTTGCGTGTGCGTCTTGAATGTTTGCTTGGGTTTGACCGTGACTGAGTTTGGGTTGTCTGAGACCCAAGGAAAAACCTTCTACAAAAATCAAGGACATTTTTTCCTCAGCGGCTACTTTGTTCTTGTTCTGCTCTGTCTGTGCAGTCTCTTCACTTCCCACCTCATTTCTCACTTGTTTTTTTGGGGTTCATGTGAGTTTACGCTTATTTACCAGTCTTGTCTACATAAGACCCAAGCCTGCAACAACAACGGCGTGTATCTGTCTCTCTCTCTCTCTCTGTCTCTTCTCATATATGTGTGTGCGTGTGTTTGGTGTCGCATTCGCATAATTTGTAGGTCATACATATTTGGCATGTTTGACATGTTTCCTTGGTGTTTTACATGATAAACACTTAAGGGTGCTAACAAAACAAAACAAAACAAAGCAAAACAAAGGAAAGCACGCACAGGCTAAACGTCAAATACCAGTCGAAGCATCATTCGGGAGTTTTGTTCACGGTTCGGCCTCTGGATGAATTTTGCATTTAAATCTCGCAACACAATATTTGGTGAAAATGCATGTGTAATTTACGACTCCTAACGATTCCAAGTTTACTAACATAACCTTTTTAAACCTGGACCAATTTTGAGATTTTTAGCTTATTTTGTGTGTGGATCTGGGTACAGGTTGTCTTCTTGTTTGGTTTTTAGTGTACTGTGAAGTTATGAGATCGCCTTGGCCAATTCTTGAACCAAACTCGGAATCGCTAATGGCAGCCATTAGAGCGGCAGATGATGATTAACTTGGCCAGCAGCTTGGCTTCTTGTTCCGAATTCAGTTGGATGCAAGTGTGCACTTTTGCCAGAGTTTAAGCTCCTAATTAGGGCCTTCGCTTTCGGCCAACTCGGGGCTTAGATGGCCAGCCGCGAAGCAACTTGACCAAGTGAAATTGTGCTAAAAACTTCAATCAAATGCCCAGCCAGTCACCGGACACTGGTCTCAAATAACCAGTTACCCAAGGGAGCAGCGCGTAACCGGCAAGGGCCAAGGGTGAGCTGGTTGGCCGAAACCGGTGAAGCCCAAACTGAAGTTGCCATTGGAAACTAGTTTTCTTAGTTCCGCGTCAGGGTGCTCTTCGCCAGTGCATCGTTTGGCATTGCCAAAAAACCAACTTGAAACATTTGGTGCGCCAGGTCACGTTATATGTACATACATATGTGCATGAGCAGCCCAATCATCACCATCATTATCATTATCATCATCATCTTCATTATCATCGCCTCGGCAAGATTGCAAACATTATGCGTTAGTCGCTCGAGCACACAATGCACTTTTTAAATTTAAATGTTCCCAGCACAATTTTTGGGCTCTCTCATTATCCCTCTCTCGCTCACTCTCTATTTTTGTTTTGGGCAAAGAGCAAGTAACACAAAGATAAAGTGGTAAATCATAATAATGAAGACCCCGTCCGACCCCGATCTCCGATTCCGAACTCTCTCTCTCTCTCTCTCTATACCTCTCTCTTTCTCCCTGTGGTGATCGTCACATTGCCTTCTTTCTATATAGGTCGCTGCAATTTAATACTTGGATTTCATGTTTGCCTCGCTGTGTTTTTCCCCTGTTTTTTGTCTCTCCTCAACCGACCGCCCCGATCCTCTACCGTTTTTGTTGCATTCAATTTTTTGTGTGCCCGGTTTCGGTTTCGTTATCGGGCCCAGTTTCTGCATTGCTTGTTTCGGTGCCCCTGCCCCCCCCCCCCCCCCCACCACTTCCCCCCAACCATACCTTGGGCCTGCCGCTGGCTCTGCATCTGTCTTTGCCCCGTTGCGTTTACCTTGGCATTTGCCTGCTGCAGCTAAGCTTCAAATCTTTTGGGACAACCTCTTGCAGCAAGACATAGTTGATGCAGACGCAGCAAAAAATGTAAGCACAGTAAGCGCTCGATAAAAGCACTCTTAATATTCAAGACTCGTGTAGGATAAGAAAATTTAAAATTAAATTTTTTCTAACTATTTACTCTACACAAATATTTATTTTGAAATGAACAAGGCATATTTTGTATATTTGTTGTTTCTTTACTTTATTTTTGTTGTTTAATGAAAGGTTGAAATAAACCGAATTTGGAACTCGTAGTTCTAATTATGGAGCGATCAATGTAAGAGCAGTTTTTCGATAGTCGAGAGCTGCGAAGTGCGAGCTGCGAGATAGCAAACTGGTTTCCATGAAATACATACATTATTTGCAATGAACACCTCAGCTGGGTTAAACCACAAATTGAGCTTTGGTGTTCTCTATGTTCGAGAAAGTAGCGCGTAACGGTCTACTGATTTTTGGCCAGTAGTCGAGCAGAGCACGATTAAGTCATCATATTGCCCGTTGGATGATATAGGCATCAAACCAGGTTTTCAATCGTTAACTTATCGCAGGATATTAACAATATCCCACTCGAGCAGCCTATCTGGAAAACTGTGCGAGTCCTCAAACCCAAAACCTAAGGAAACGGCAGCTGTCAAGCCGCTCAAGATGTCCGGAATGGGCATATCTCCATTGGCTGCCAGTCAATGGGCGAGCCAAATGTCTGTCTGACACAAAATATGTGGAAGGGCTAAACCTAGAAACCCGTGTTCAGCTGGGTGGGTGGTTGCCAGGATTAGTGGCGTGTGCAACAGGCCGCGAGCGGGTGGTTTGAGTGGTTGACAGGCTGGATAACAAGGGGCTGACCACATGCTAGTCATAGTCCTGGCTGCTGCCATGACAGCGCTTAGCTAGTGCCCAAGGTCACCCATAAGAGCATTGCCTGGGCGTCTTTAAGAACATACAACGAAACCATTTTTAACAGCTGAGAGCTCGCTAACGCACAAAAACGCACACGCACTCACACACGCACACACACACACACAGGCCAAGTGTGAGTGGCTACAACCCAACTTGCAACCTGTTGAAGAAAGTTTTAAGAGTAATAAGCAACTGCAGAGTGACACGTCACGGCGAAAGCCAAAAGAGAAAGCTAAGCACATGAAAATCCTTTATTTCTTGTTCCTTTTCTGGTTCTTTTTCTTCTTCTCGCTAAGCCAACAGAGGCATCGGCCGCGGCATCGACTGCGGCAGCAGCAGCGGCATCGAGTGGACTGCGTCAGCTAGTTGCCCCATCGCAAACAAACACACACACCCAAACACCCACACACACACACATACACACTCACACACACATGTGGTGTGAGCTAGCATAGAATCAGGCCTATGTCTATGCGTTTAGTCATATGTATAATCAAAGACATCGCCTCTGGACAACTTAGCTTTTTTGTGTGTGTGTGTGTGTGTGTGTGTGTGTGTGTGTGTGTGTGTGTGTGTGTGTGTGCGTGTGCGTGTGTAGATTGGATTGCCAACATTGGGTCAGCCAGCCCAATTGGGATCGGGGCCGCAACAACTAGTTGGTTGCATGTGAGGAAATGGTCTCTACAGTGTTCGCTGAATAATTTGGACTTGTTGCCAAGTGCAGTGTGCCTTATTTATTATAAATTTATTTTCGTGTAACAAACATATGAATTCCAATTTGGTATAGGTTTAATTCAATACTGGTATCCATATAGGTTGACTCAACAAATTAAATGTTTTAGTAGCATTTAAAATATTGACTACAATTACAGTTTGATGTCGTTAAACTTTAATAAGTTGGTTCCAATAAAAATACAATTCTTGTAACAAGAATTGCAGTATGTGGGGTTTATTGTGACAGAACATTGCCCGTGTTAAATCGAGGCCAACCAGATAAGAAGGGTCACAGGTGGAGGCTGCGGTGGTTCAAGGTCGCCTTGACGCCCATTTTCATCATTCGGTCCATCCACCTGTACCTGTACCTGTACCTCCGCCTCAGACTCCAGCTCTGCCATTTGCTCAATTTATTCCTGTTCGGTATCCTTGAAATTTCGCATTTTTTTGCCGTTCATTTTGGCATAGAAATTTATCTGTTGCCACATTTCCACATGCCTTTTTCAAGCGATTTCTGGGCAGCTGTTGTTGTAATTTTTTTCGTTCATGTGGCAGCGGAAAAAACTGTCTGAGAAAAAGAAAAATTGGCCAAGGCTGCGCGCTGTTGTTGACGTTAACGTCGCCGCTGACTTCGACGTCGACGTAAACGTTCACGCTAGCGCTGCCGTAGAGCAAAAGAAGCTATTGAAGGTGGAAAAACGAAGGCGACGTAACGAAAGCGAAAGTTTTGTCTACCCACATGAGGACACGGCGGTGTGTAATCACACACACACACACACACACACACACACAAGCACTCACAAATACAGTTGAAAAGAAGCTGCGCTGCTAAAGTCTGCGTCAATGGTGACGTCGATGTCGACGTCGACGTCGACGCCGAAGTGCGCACGTTCCTTTCATTGCGCCTCGTTTTCTTCTCCATTTTTGTATTGCCCTTTCGAGGTTTTTTCTTTTCTTTTTTTCGGAGCTGTCCGCGTCTGCAGTAGCTACTGTTGTTATAGTCGTTTCTATGCGATGGATTTTCCCATTTTCCTACAAAATTCGCTCGCGCTGCTGCGGCACCCACAACTCCTGCTGAACAAGTTTCTTTTCGACTTTTCTCAAATTTTTTGCGGTGCAAGAGAACTCATGTCTGGACTACCCCACGAGGCGTTCTCTTCGGATTGGCGCTCTTAGAAACATTGTTCAATTTAAGAGCGCCACCCAGGCTTGGACTTACTCGTCCCAGCACATCTTTGGATGGCGTCGTCGACAGCACAAACTGACTTATATCAATTTAGGTTTTTTATGTTTTTATGTTCTTGAGTTTGGCTTGGATTTAAGCAAACTACTCGTACGTGCTATTAAGAGAACTGAAGGGTATTTAAGGTTTATGGTCAAAACGCTCAAATAAGCTTAAAGCGTCTAATAAGCTTTTAAATAGAAGATTTGGAGCTTTACAAACGTGTGCGAAACTTTGCCGCAAAACTTGATCGACATCAAACATAGCCAAGACACAAACCAATCTACATGTTCACGATATATTCACGAAATAAGAAATTTTATATATGATTAAAAATACTTAAGTGAACCATAAAACCAAAAATCAATCTTTATGTTATATAGTTTATGTAGTACGATTTTAAAAATATGGCTTGGATAGTCTGATTTGGCCGATCTAGATATACATTAACCAGGTTTTTTTATGTTTCGTTTAAAATATGTATTTATTTACATCATCGACACCTTCAATATGCCATACATTTTATGACAGAATTAATTAATAACCTTTTGGAAGGTATTAATTAACATGAGGTTGGATAAAAAGCTGCATTTCCTTTTTCGAGTTAATACATTGATTATGGAAAATAGTTAAATATGAACCTAAGTTCAATAACAACACAATTACAATAATTTTTTTCCTATTGCAGCATTCTGTAGAAGGAAGATTATCAGAAGCTTAAAACGTGAATTTAAATGTAATCAAATATATATTATATTTTCTGTTCAAAAGTTGTTATACAAATTTTTCAATAAATGTTTCCATTGGCGATATTATTTAGTCGTAACCTATTGTTCACAAGGGAGCGTGTCCAAAACAATGAAATAAGTATTAAATAAAAATTTTTTATCAAAAAAAGAAAGGTGTATTTAAAATTAAAAAAATATAAAACAAAATCCATCAGATAAGTTATTAACAAGTAATTACCAGACATACTCTGTTTGATGCGCGTTGTGGACTGATTCGTTTTTGATATTTGAATCATAAGACTTAAATAATAAGGCTTATTCTGCACATTTCAGCACTATAGTAAATCATTAAAAGGCACGAGCAGTAATAGGAACTTTGCAATGAATCAAATTATCGAGCGACCACTCAAATTGTACAAAGCATTGTGCGACAGATTTTGCTCGACCTTTTTGGTGCTTGGTAACCACAGGCTAAATCATTCGAAATACGTACAAATGTGGACACGAACGGAGAGAGGCAGGCAATAAACGGGAGGCAAGAAAAAAGAATGGTATAATGCACCCTAGCGTGAATAAACTGACGACTGGCGACACAAACGAGTTGATGGTGCCCGAAGGGCCCCAGGCCCACCGGGTCGCGCCGCCAAAAGAAAAAGAAAAGAGGAAAACGAGCAGCAGTTTCAAAAAGGAGCAGGCCAAAAATTGCAGTCAACACAAAAAGTTGCACTACAAAAGGAAAGAAAACTGAACGTCCTTCACAGTGCGATAGACGGCGATGGGTGTGAGCACGTGGGTGAACTGTATAAAACGGCACGTGCCGTCCAGAAGCTTGGCGCCACCTGTTGACAGCGATGGCGATGGCGATGGCGGTGTTGGTGAGTCGGTGCAGGACTGGGATGCAGCTGCTGCACACAAAAGAAAGAAGCTCCAACAACAACACGCCTGTCAACAACAAGACCAAGCCAAAGCGTTGCTCTCCACGCTGGGATAAGCCCCGTTACCATACCGATTCGCATCCATAACTCAACCTCAGCTTCGCATATCCACCCACACACACATACACACACAAAGGAGGTGCGGGCACCAGGCGCTCAGCGTGGCCAACAATGGGAAAGCGCAAAAACAGCACAGGAGCAAAATCGGACGTTGCACGATTGGGAGGAGGTGCCGGCTACCCATCCTGGAGTGATGTGAGCCTGAGTCTGAGTCTGAGTGTGAGTGTGAGCAGCGAGAGTGGAGCCTGAGAATGTGTTGCACAAAAGAAAAAGCATGGAAGTGCGAAAAGTGTGCTGCTGCAGGTGCGTGCATGCAACGTACACAAACCGAGTTGAAGAGGAAAACAAATCAATTTATTTTCACAGAATGCGAAGCAAGCATCTGGTTGTAATATACATATATAAATGTTTGTTCAAACTAACTGACTGATCAGATTCAAAAGTAGGAACTAAATAGACAAGGAATCGTTGCAAGGCTAAGAATAATGATAATATGCCAGAAAAAGCAGGCCTGTGCTAATCTAATCCTGGCACTTCTCCACATTCTGCAATTTAGCCGACAGCTGCTCAAATATGCATTGGCATTCGCAATTGTCGTTCGCAGTGGCACTCACATTTGTGTGTTCGGATATGCTCTAACGCTTATGCGTTGTTCGCATACGCGATTTACAGTTATGTGCGCCACAAATCGGCATCAAACGCGCTTAGCAGCCATCTGAGCGCCACTCAGCAGCTGGATCTGGATCTGGAGTCCGGATCTGCATGCAGCATCTGCACAAATCTCTAGTTGGCCATGAATTATTCAACAGTTGGCCTTAACCATAAGCGTACACATACGCATACACTCGACGAAATATGTTTCTTCTTTATTTGGAAAACAAAATATAACATTCGTATATAAAGGCTTTTTGCTTCTATTGAGAACTCCAAATTCTTTAATTCGTATATTTGCAATTAATTTAACAAATTTTTATTAATTCATGCTATTATTTTAATAACCTATTTAAGACATGTTTTGAAACTTTCTTTGAGTGTACGCATACGCATACCTATGCCTACAGCCACGCCCATACTCGTTTCTTTGTAATACAATACGGTCCATGTTCATGTTCTTATTTTGTGTGCATGTGTGTGAAACTATGGCATACAATTTGCAACTTTCATATAGCGGGCAAATGTTCACTCGAAATTCCCCCCCCCCCCCCCCCCCCCCCCCCCCCCCCCCCCCCCCCCCCCCCCCCCCCCCCCTCGTCCATCCCCGCCGCAGCTCCTCCGGCCTTGGCGCAGTTACCGCACACGCGGTGTTGGCGTTTGGCAAATCCTTTTTATGTCCACATTATGTAGTTCGCACGCATTTGCTATCTATGGTGTGTGTGTGTTTGTGTGTGTGTATGTGTAAGTGTGTAAAGGGAGGTCACATTTGGCACACGACGCGCGCGTCATTCAATTCCATTTTCGTTAGCTGAGCTGAACGTCATTCCGTGCGCCATATAACCCAAGTTCAATTACCTGTTACAGCCGTTAGATGAATTTCTTCGGGCAAAACATGCTCCGACTAGTTGAGCATCCCCCACCCCCCACCCCACCCTGGCGAGTGCTGCTGTGTTATTGCCAATGTGTGTGTACGAGTGTGTGTGTGCGTGTGTGGCTTTTTTGAATATTTGAAATGTTTTTGTTCGCGCCACGCCAGCTACGTCGTCTGAGAAGCAGTTGAATTGGGAGTAGGAGTAACAGAAGAAGAGCACAAGTAAGAACAAGAAGAAGAGAAAGAATAACGACACACTTTGGCACGCATTTGTGATAAACATAAATGAGCTTAGAAATGAACCCCGGAGGATAAGGCCGAGGCACGCACACACATGCATAGTGCAAAAGAAAAGGAGAGTTTCTGAAGTGGGGGGGAGCGTGGGAGGCGTGCGGGGGCTATTCGTGCCAATACTACAGTAGGTATCAAGTATCAGGCCAACACAACATTATACAAATGATATGACATTAGATAAGCCTAAGTGCAAATTGGCTTACAAACCGGGATTTGTCTGCTCGATGTTGGCGCCTTTTGTTCAGCTTCTGCTGTGGCCTTTATTTTGGGCTTTTGGACCAACAACATCGACAGCAAATCCAGCAGCCTTGCATCTCTTTTGCATGTTGCTTCGGATGCTTATCACATTGTCCGCTTGTGGTGCACATGTGTGGTTAGCAACGATGCGGTCCATATCATTATATACACCCTGGCTTAGAAACTAGGAGGACCGACAATCTGGCCAGAAGCAAGTCAACCCATTGCCAATCTCTGTTGAGAAGGAGAGGTTCACACGCTTCTAAGATAGTCAAATCGTGACTATTTTAAGATAATGATTTATTTTAAGATATGCAGTGTGCAAAAGCAATTCTTCATTTTTGCTAACCTCTCTAAACTGAAGAGAACTAAATGTTTTATCCAAGAACGTTTGCTAGCAAATAAAAATATAAAAGACGTCCAAAAAACGTTGCACTTCCATTAGGAATTTGTTTTTAAAATATGTTTTAATATGGTCTCAGCATTCTAGTTCGCGGTTACATAGATAATAGCTGGATATGTGCCTATTTTTAGGCCCATCATCGTGATTCTTTCTGTGTGTGTGTATATGTGTATGTGTGTGTGTGTGTGTGTGTGTGTGTGTGTGCGCGTGTGCGTATATGTTCAACGGCTAAGCCATTCGATGAGCCGAGTAAACAAAAATGCTCTGAATCCGCAACATTGAGTCGGCATTACTATTACTTTGATATAATCTACGTCTTGTCGTCTTGAATACAACAACAACAGCAACAACAAGAAGAAGAACGGCCACAGCAACAATTAACTGACTGTTGAGCATTTAAGAGGCAGTTGATTGGTCACATTGTTTTTTATAAGGTTTAAGGACACATGGATTGGCGTATTCAATGCGTACAAGTCTGTGGCGCCCCCGCGCTGAGGACAACAACTAATAAGACAACAATTTGCAAAGTGCGCAGATACCAGAAATAAAAATAACATAACAATAACAAGAGCAGCAATGACCCATGTGTTGGCCCACATTTGTGGCGCGGCGTGGCCGTAATTTGCATGCTACCGACAGCTGCCACTTGCCACCAAATTGGGTCATTTTTTTGGGGCCCAAAAGAAAAAAAAAAAAAAAAAAAAAAAAAAAAAAAAAAAAAAAAAAAAAAAAAAAAAATAGCAAAGAATCGAAACGAGTACTCGCACTCGTACTCGTACTCCTACTCAAACCCCTTCTCGAGCCCGTAACTGTAACGTGTGTGCGATCAGAAAAGGAAAAATGTTTGCATTGCGAGAAGCAACAACAACAACAACAACAAGAGCAACAACAACAATAAGAGAAATAAAATGATGACGACCAGGAGGCGAAAACAGAGCAAAAGCAACACACACACAGGCTCGCGCAAATGCACACACACGCATACACACACACACACACAAGGACAAATGGGCGCAGACATGAGGCGAAAAAATTGCCAAAAAATTCGTCCTTGCTTCGTCGCAGTTTCTTTTTCGGCGACTGTTTGAATGTCGTGCGAGCCGGAGTTTCTAAAACGAAAGCAAAAAGATGCAGCCGACAATGGCACACAGAGCCAATACACACACACACACACATACACACAAACAGGCACACACATGCAGACTGCTGCAAGGATAAACTGCCCGCTTAAAGACTGGAGACTGGGAACTGGGGACTGGGGACTGAAAACTGAGTTTGAGGTCATCGCCATGAATGAACCTCTGCGATAGTGTGTCTGTGTGTGTGTGCCCGGTGTTGTTGCTGTTGTTGTCTTTTGGGCTGCTTCATCTTTGTTGCATTCTTTTTGGCAGAACACTCACAGCTCTGGCTCTGGCTCTGGCTGTGTTTGGGTTTGGGTATGTTAACGGTTTTCGAGTTTTGATTCCTTTTGCAGGTCGGCACGCGGCCACTTTTTGTGCCACATTTGCCACGACAGCCTTCCTGCTCCAGTTGTTTCTTATTATTCCTGTTGTTGCTGTTGCTTGTTTTTATTGGACATATGTGTGTGTGTGTGTGCGAGTGAGTGTGTGTGTGTCCCTGTTTGTTAGAATTAAGCACTCGACTCTTATTGACTTTGCAGCTTATGCATTTTGGATTTCGGCCATTTATGCTCTGTTCACAACGCGAAGAGGAGCATATGAAAGCTATATATATAGCTCTCCGAATGGCTTTCTATACAATTGCAAACAGAGTATTGCGCAGTCGATCTAAGCTCTGAGCAGCTGCTAAGCTGTTATTTGCTTGGAATTTTGGATTTATTGCTCTTTAATTAGGGTGGCTTGCTTTTGATTTATTTCGTGCTCCGCCTTGGACCTGGCAATAGACAAGTGGCCGGGTGTTTGGGGCTTTAATTGAATTAGCCACTCGTTTAGCCGTTTGCTGTTGTTGTTGTTGTTGATGTTGTTGTTGTTGGCGTTGTTGTTGTCGTTGTTGACTTTGAGTTGCCGAGCCGAGCCCCGCAGAGGTTCAAATGGACAATGCTGGCACTTTGTGGCCGATTTTGTGGCCGAGTGAATTTCGTGGCGTGCAGCCGCATGCTCCGGCGACTGCTTTGCGGCATGCTGCATGCTGCATGCACAGCTGGTCATAGGGCAGCACTCAAGTCGCGTGTCCTGCATACGCCCCGTTGCCCTAACGAAACACACAAAAAACATCAACAATTTCAGTTCAACGTCGGCTGCACAGATTTAATTCTGTTTCAGTTTCTGTTGCTGTTTTCAATGTTCGCAAATTGTGGGGTCTGCCCCACGTTCAAACCGCTTTACAGCCTAAAAGCCCACCTGAGAAAAACGTGGCGCCCAAGAGTCCCATGAAGAGCACTCGAAGCGTGTCGTAGTCGGGTTTGAGGTATATGTCCCCATCCCCATTCTCATCCCCATCCGCGTCCGTTGCGGGTCCGGGTCCGGGTCCGGGTCCGGGTCCGAATCCGGGCCAGGTTCCATTCCACGCTGATTGCCTTTCTTGACTGCTTGTCGCGAGTTTGTTTGCGGCAACTGCATTTGCAAACAGCCCGTTTATACTATATTTAATTGCATTAAGGTCGTCCTTATTATTTATTGACTTAATTGATTTTAAATATGCATAAAGCTGTGGTGCATTTGCAATATTTGTCTTTGGCTGCAAAACGCAAAGGCAACAAACAGCTTTCAATTAGCGACCCAGCTTCAGCTGACACGGCCAGTCAACGCACACACACATACACACACACACACACACACACAGATACACACACACACACACACACACACACACACACACACACACACACACACACACACACACACACACACACACACACACACACACACACACACACACACACACTCACCTGTATCCCCATGTACCTATCGGCCCTGTCATCCTCCCCCCCTAAAAGCAACTCACCCCGCAGACCGTGTGTGTATTTTGTTTTTAATTTGCTGTTTGCATTATCGCATTTTAACTTCAATTTTTTTTCTTATTTTATTTTTTATGTACACTTCCGGGAGGCATGCATAATTTTGTCACGAAATGTGTAACGCATCATATATAATCGTTATAGTCTCATAGATCTTAAGACTCCATTTTGCACGTCTTTGATATGTTCTGTCTTTTTGTTGCAGTCAGTTATCGGAGTTTTCCGGATCACGTCACTAAATTATATAGCTGCCATCGGAACTGTTGGTCGAAAATCGTGTTTGTCTGCAAAAACTGTTTTAAGGTAAGTAATAAATAAGAGTAAAATGTATAATTTTTTATTTCAGGCAATGTAATTAAATTTTTGGGGCTTAACATTTTTCATGGTATTGGTGTTAATTTAATATACATTTTTCTATGGAAACTGGTTCGGTTCGTGGGTTGGTTCACGGCTTTAAAACTCAAGGAATTTTAGGTTGCGATCAGTTTGGTTTAAAATCGGCTTGCATCTTACAAGCTTTATTATACCACTATTTGATGTAACCATTGCAAGAGTATTTAAATTTCGGTACCCGGAGGTAATGTTTTCTTCCTTGTTTTTTACTTTGTGGTGGTCCCACGCACGGCAAATATGTATTTTCGCCGATGCAATTTTGCTAGTTTTGCAAGAGCAGGTGGAACGGAGCAGGACAGGACAGGACAGGACAGGATTGGAGAAGGGGGCAGGGTAGGAGAAAGCGGACGGGGACATGTCAGGCCCAGCCTGCTGAGGCTCTCTTCGGCTGCAAGTTTGCTGATTAAACATTCATTCATAAACAAATTGTGTGCTGTGGTCGGTTCGGCGCTTTCTGCAAACGATGATATTCTCATTTCTGAAACTCTTTCGTCTACCGGCGACTGTTACCTGTTTGTGTGTGTGTGTGTGTGTGTGTGTGTGTGGGTGTGGGAGACCCCGCGCGGGTTCTCTTCTCACGTGCCCCAAAAACTATGCTACTAAAATGCACATCCGTCGACTTTTAGCATAAAAATGCCAACGAACTATTTTGCAACAACCGGAACAGCAAGAAAAACTACAACTACGTGCGGAGCCGAGAGATGGGGGCGGGTGTGAGTGTGTGGGAGGAACAAGCCTTGTGCATTAACAGGGGTAACAACGTAGTACGGAGTAGGGACGAGGCATGGCAAGAGCTCTCAAAATATTTGTAAGCTGATGCAACGCGTATTTTTTACGCTAATTGTTTCTTCCGACGACATTCCCCAATCGGTTTTACCCGCCCGCGCACCAGCCCTGATTCCAGATTCTAACGCATCCAACACCGCCCCCGCAACCCAGCCCCCACCTTTAACGCGCGGCAGCGTTTGCGTTTTAATGCAAACTTTTTATTTTATTGAAGCATTAAAACGCATTTTTACAACCCAAGTGCAATATTAGCGATGAGCACAGTCAGGCCTGGGTCTGGGCCCGGGCCGCATGCGTCTAGCCAAGGTCCAAAAGCCAAGCCAACTTATCTGGCAGGTGGACTGAGATGGTGACTGCGACGGCGACTGCGACCGAGACTAAAACGGAAACAGAAGCTGTGGCAGCGGCAACGGCAACGGCGGGCTTGATGGTCCATTAAATACAAAGATTTTTGAAAAATTACTACATTCACTTTACTGACTGAGAGGGTACTGGCAGGCGGGCAGGCGGGGGGTGTGGGTAACTAGAAATGGCGAACGCTGCCGCCGGCAAACAACAAAGTTGTAAAAATTGTTTCGTTTTTAAGCGGCGAGCGGACGAGTGCCGCTCTGCAACCTCGCGGGCTCCGCTTCTGGCAGCGAGAACGTCAACAACAGCGAAAGCAAAGGCAAAGGCAGGAGGCTGCGGCAGGGGCAAGGGCGGAGGCAAAAGGCAGAGGCGGTAAACTACAGTAAGTTTTACAGCGGCGCATAAACTGCAGCAGCAGCAGCAACAGCAACAGCATCCGTCCGTCCCTGAGCATTACTTTCGTGCTGCCGCTGCCATTAGCAATAAAAAGGGGGCAATGGGGGTAAGGGGCTGTGGCCGGGGATTGGAATTGGGATTGGGGTGTTGGGGGTTGGGCGTTGGAGCCGTCGAAGATTGAGTTATGTGCGTTTCGACTTTGTTTCGGCCACGGGCGAGCGCGCGCGCGTTGTTTCGGCAATATAACGGTAATAACTGAATCGTTACAAGCTCCAACGCCCAACCCCCAACACCCCAATCCCAATTCCAAACCCCCGGCCCCGCCCCCTTCCCCCCCTTCCCCCCTTTTTTTTTTTCTCCCCCCCACCCCCCCCCCCCCCCCCCCCCCCCCCCAAACACACTCCAGTCTAAGCTCTTATCCGTGAGCTGATTTTTGGAGGGGGGCGGTTCGGCTACCCTAGAAATAATAACGCTTAAACTTTTTAGTGTTGTCATTAAATTCCTCGTGTAAGTTGCCAAGGGGGTTGCTGGGCGGTTGGGCGGCTGGGCGGCTGGGGTTGCTGGGGCTGCCATCTACGAGCACATTCCCTGTGCCTGTATCTTTGTGAGTGCGTGTGGTTGCTTGTTTGTTTGTTTTTATTTAACATTTTTAATGTCGCTTCGGCCGCACACTAACGCCGCTTCGAGGTCTCCGCTGCTTGGCAACCCTACAATGCCGCGCCCACCCTCTCCGCCCCACAGACACAACTCTGCAGGTCTATAAATTTCGATATTTACTTTTTATATTGCAAAAATTTTTCTGCTGACGGAATTACGGAAATTAAAAACGAAATGACGCTGAACCAACCGCCGGGACGTCAGCTCACTGCTGCTGGAACGCTCAGCGCTCATGCGCGCCTGCCGCTGACATTTGAAGCCGCCGCCGCCGCCGCCGCCGCTGCCAAGTTTCGATGCCCTCCACTCCCATCCCGTCCTCCCCTTGGCACAGCCACTGCCACTTTAGTCATAAAAGAAACATTACCCGTGCACTTTTTAATATCCCGCACGGTTTAACTTTCTTCGCCTTTGCCCTTGTCCCCGCCTTCTCGCCATCGGCCTCTTTATCATCGTCAATGTCGTCGTCAGCGGCTGCAGCTTCCTCATTTTGCTACCATTTTCTACTTTTACATTTAAGCGTAATGCTTAGAAATGTTGAAGTGGCAAGTTGCGTGTCAAACAAGTTTCCTTGGTATGCCACAGCTCTGAATAGAGAGAATTCTAAAAGCCATTTCAGTTTTCATTTCCAACTCATTTCTACATCAACTGATCACAATCAGATTACAATCAGTTTGGTAGTTTTAACAGTTCTATTATAAGATTATATTTCGACTATTACTGAATTTAAATTCTTCTTTAATCTATAATTTTTATCAAAAGTCGATAAGGAAAAAAAAAACAAAATATTAGATAATTACAAAAAAAAACCAAAATATATCGTAATCAGATTTAAAGCTGCACTTTTCGCTAAATGTAGTTCTTATTATCTTAGAGATCAACGCGATCAGACAGACGAACAGGCAGAAAAACAGCCAGAGAAACAGATATGGCTAAATTCAGCTAATAAAGCAGAATTCATCGAAATAGTTTTCTGCTGTTTTATCAACTATAATAAATTAAGTCCAACGTCTACAGATCCATATTTTGTTTAAATGAAATCTTTACTAATTAATAATTAATTTACTAATTTCTAAATATTGTAATAGTAGAAATTGAACTAAATGCATACCTAAGACTTTAACGAAGATCTAACATGACATTTTTGTGCTCATTAGGCTGTAATCATTCTGGAGTTGGGCTTCAGATACATTCTGAGGATCTTGCAAGGTATACAGTTAGGTACAGTAGAGTAAGGAAATAGCAGCAGCAGTGGCAGCAGCAATCACCGAGGCCATCTAATTTCTAAATTTATGGTTTTTTCGCATAGTTGTAAACTGTAAAATGTGAATAATGACGGGCCATTACGAGGCGAGGGTTGCTCGGTGGATTGCTCTTGGGGTTGGGTGGCGAGATGCTGAATGTTGCAGTTTTACTGTCCTCTTGCTGCTGTTGCTTTTGTTGCTGCCACTGCGCGTGTATTTTGATTTGATTTTTACGCCCCGCCATAAATTGTTTAGATGAGTTTTTTAATCGAAATTGTTCGAAATGACTTAGGTGCGCATAAAATGTCTCTCTCGAGAAAGCGCGCAGACATTTCCAAATAAATTTTGGTTATGCGATTTACTTGGGCCAGTTTTGGCTGTTCGACTGTTCGCCAGTTCGCCAGTTCGACGTTTTGTGTTTTCGTTTCGTTTTCGTCGTCGCCTTTTTTATATGGCTTATAAAAAGTATATTTTTAATAGGGCGTAAAAGCACTTGGTAGTTTGACGGGGGCGGCTCGTCAAAGGGGGCAAAAAATACAGATGCTAAATGCCCAATGCCCAATGCTCAATGCCCAATGCCCAATGCTGAGTGGCAACTATGCAGCTCGCTAGGCTCGCTGAGCCGCAGCCAGGTGAGTTGGTGAACCGGCTCTGGTTGGGATCTGGACTGCCCATTTGAAAGAAGAGGCAAGAGCGGGCGCTCTTCATTTTTACTGGCGACAGCAGCACGGCTCATAAACGTTGCCAAACTTTGAACTTGATGGTTTTCCTGCTGCCGCTCGATTCCTTTTACGGCGCTGGCGTGTGCTCCGTACGGCTATGATGTTCTCATGTGGTCGAGAAGCTGCCGGCCCAGCCCGTCAGATGCCCCCCCCACTACCCCCACTACCCACAGCATCGGCAACCACATAAAAAGATACATTTGCAGCCACCCAAACGACGCATAAAACGCGTTACTTTCATCCATGAGCGACGTTGATGGGCTCATAAATGCCGCGAATGTGCATGAAACGCGTATTTTTCTACTTTTTGATGATTTTGAAATTTTGTATGCGTTGAGTGCCGTTAAGTGTGTGTGTGCGAGTGTGTGAGGTGGGTGTGTGTGAGTGTGAGTGGTGGTGTGTGTATGCGTGCTCGAGTCTGGGCACCCGTTAACAGTAACCTAACCTCAAACTTGCCTTGGATACCCAGATGCCGAATTGTTTTTAACCCACTGAAGGCCCAGGCCTCGACAGGAGCAGCCCAAGCAGCAGTTGCTGTAGCCATAAAAGTAATATGAAATGTCTCATTTTTAGAGCTTCGAAATAAAAAAGTTATCGGCGCATTTCGGCAGCCTTAGTTTGCGTTGGCAATCTCAACGCAAGTCTCTCCATTCTCGATTCTCTGATAACTCGATACTACCAGACAGTAAGCTTGTGGTTAGGTTTATCCTCGCTTCAGGCAGGAATACTCTATGCCCGATCTGTCTAGCTGCCAAATTTTATGTCTTTAGCTCTAAAACAAATATAAGATTCCTGCTCATTCCGATCATGCGGATCCAAGTTTGAATCATATAGTTTTTCATGCATCCGATTGCCAAACAATTCGTAATTTGTAATCGGTAGTGCTCAGAATTATAATCGATTCCATGATATACAGTAGCAATTATTGAAAATTTAAACCTGGCTCCCACTGCACCACTTGAGTAGCTTCGGTGATGCCGAGGGGGTTTTTGGCTAGTCCTATGACTCAATTTTTTAATTACCAATTTCGCACAGCCGCTGATGAGTCAATGTGCGTCGGGTTGGGGTGTTTTTTTTTGGGGCCGCTTAATCGAATATTTCTGTTGCCCATAAATGGTAATCGCATTGGGCTCTGATGGTGGAGTGGAGTGGAGTGTGTATGAGGGGGAGGAGGGCTGGCTGCAGTGGTAGTTGCAGGCGGAAACTTTGCGCCGCCTCAGCCTCCAAAATGGTGCATTTTATATTAGTGCATTCGCTTCCATACACACACACACACACACACACACACACACACACATGCACGCATCTATGTATGTTGGATCTATCGTGGATCCGTCCATCCGCCATGCTTTTTTTTCGGCTCGTCTTTTTTTAGTTTTATTAGTTTGATTTTTATTTATTTATTCATTTTCGTTGTTTTTTACATTTTTTTCGCAATTGCACTCCGCTTTTTAGGGCGGAGTTTTTCAATTTTATTTTGCGCCATGCGTCCGAACGAGAGAACTGAACTCACATTACGCTGCTCCTTCACACACACACGCACACACACACACTCACTTAGAGTGCGTGGCCATCAGCAACAATAGCAACAAGAAAAGTAACAAATTTAAATATATTTTCCCTGGTTTTCATGTTTTTTTATTTATTTTTATTTTGTCCATGCAATTTTTGTGTGTTTTGTTTACTTTTTTTCTGGCCGCAAAATTGCCAAATTGCGTATGTGTGCGTGTATGTGTGTGTGCGAGAGCGTATGTAAAGTGCAGCTGCAGCTGCAACTGCAATTGCCACGCTCTCAACCGAGGCAACTGCATTTCTCCTCCTTTTACACTCTTTGCATCAATGCAGAATTCGTTTTTCCATTTTTTCGCTTGCATCGCAGTTTTTTTTGTTGTTTTTTTCTCCCTTTTTTACGCTTTCAACTTAATTTTATTTATTTATGGGCTTTTTATTTTATTTTCGTTTTGGTCTATTTGGTCCCTGTGTGCTTATGGGTGTGTGTGTGTGTGTGTGTGTGTGTGTGTGTGTGTGTGTGTGTGTGTGTGTGTGTGTGTGTGTGTGTGTGTGTGTGTGTGTGTGTGTGTGTGTGTGTGTGTGGTCACTGCATTGGGTGGTCATTGCACCGCCGTCGGCGGCACCAGCTCTCGAGCTGTGCATCCACGGCCACATATGCTGCACTGGCTGCACTGGATGCACATGAGGCGCCTGCCGCATTTGCTGTCTCACACTTCGTCGTTGCTCTCTGTCGCACGACGCGTCGTCCTGCCGACCAAAAGTCAGCAGCTCCTCTTGCACACGGCCACGGCATCGACAAATGCATTGGCCGCAACACAGGAGCGGAGCCCGGCTCTGTTCAACAGTTGGGCCACACAAGCGCTTATTTCGTTGCCTACTTTTCTGCTTGAGCATTGATTATACGCCACGTTGCCGCCCACTGATACTCGTAAGCTCTTTGCTCAAAGAGAAAAAGAGTATATTCGTTTTGTTCCATTTACTAGTTGCTGTCCTAGTTCTCATTTCGAGTATTGAAGACTCGCAAAGAATTTGTTCGTTTGTTTCAGAGATCTAATGACCTCTCCCTAATTGGGGTATTAAAATGAACTGCGCACCTGGCAAATGCATTTGCTAGCAAAACAACTAAAAAATGTTCGTCGCTGCTACTGCAGCAGCTTCTGCTGCAAGTACAACAACAACAATAACAACAACAACAGCAACTGACAGTCCATGTGCACTTTTTGCGCTCTCGCTCACTGCTGCTGTCGGCTCGCTCTGTCACACGCCTGAGTTTAGGAGGCGCAATGGCAACCTTTTTATTATATTCCATTTTTTTTTTTTTTTTGCTCTTTTTGGCCAATTTTTATATATTTTGTTCTAGGCTTTTTTTGTTGCGTGCTCATTTTTGTTGTTTTTTTATTTTTTGTTTTTGTTTATATTTTGTTTGTTTTTTTTTTTGTTGAGGGCCAAGCGACATCCCTCCCATGTGTAACTGATGGTTGCTGCAGTCGTTGCTGCCGCTGCCGCTGCCGCTACTGCTGCAGCGCAGTCGACACGTGGACACCAACCTGCTGTTATTTCACTCGCACCCAGGCCATTCGATGTGGCGAATGTTTGATTTTTTTGCCTCATTTTCATTTTTTTATTTTTTTGTTTTTGGGCGGCTTTTTGTTTGATTTTTGCGATTTTTTCTTTTCCTGCTGCACGCAATTTTTACCGCTGCATTTTTATTGGCTGCATTTGCGTGAGTGTTTGTGCGTTAGTGTGTGTGTGTGGGTGCGTATGTGTGTGGCATAAGTAGGTACGCTGGACACGTACATGAGCCTCTATCCACACATCTATGTGCATATGTACATATATGTATTTTAGCTATCGTGTATGCTTTTTTTTGCGTGCTCCTGCAGATTTTTATTTTATTTTAATTTTTTTTTTTTTGTTGCTTTTTTGGTTATTTTGGATTTTTTGTAGAATTTTTGTTGGCGCTGCCGCTGCGCTTAATGCAGCAAATAAAATGTTTATGTAGGCTTGCATTATGCTGACGTTGTTGTTGATGTAGTTGGGTGGAGCTAGGTGGCGGGGGCTGGGGCTGGGGCTGGGGCTGGTGCTGGGGCTGGGGCTGGTCATGGCAGGGCAGGGCTGGGTGGCAGTCTTGCATCCTGGTTGTCCTTTTTTCACGCACACAAATTTCAGCAAACATTTTTTATTTTCCGCCATTAAAAAGTGGCCCATGCCCCGCCTGGCTGCAATGCAACGCAGATTGCGGGTGTCGTTTTGTTGTGGGTCGAATGTGGGTCGCAGTTTTTGTTGTGTTCTGCCGGCGTCGCTGCTATCGCGGCTGCCGCTTGTGTCTTTGTTGCCAAGCGCGTCGCATAATCGCCGGCTTCACACGCGGCCGGCCTATGCTTTGAGCATTCCTCGTTCAATTGACCCATCGGGGAGCATCGGCCAGGGAACGAGGGAGCGAGGCATCGCAGAAGGAGGCCTGGCACAGGAGGACCGGGCTGCAGCGTTTTTTCGGCATTTTGCATCGAGTATTTGATGGGATTTTCTTTGTTTTTTAGCCGCTGTCGTGTTTTGTTTCACGTTTACGGTTTTTGCTATTGTTGTTGCTGGTCTGTCTGACCCTTTCCAGCCGTGGCCGCCACTGTTATTGCATATACCACATAAATTTTGTTTTATTACAAAATTACTGATATTTGAATGCAGTCGCAGTCCCTCACCCCTTTGGGTATCTCGCCCATTTCATTGATTGATCCAGCTCATAAGTTTTCGATTAACGTTTATCTAGACATTGGCCACAGCAAATCCATGGGGCGACAGCACAATGCCACGCCTTGCTGATTATTCACCATAGTACGCATTTTACAAATTCATCCGTAATGGCCAAATGCATAGCCGTGGCCAACACACGAACAGCACTAATGCTTCCCCCTCACATCCATTCAGATAATATTTGCGATTTACTTTTTTTTTTTATTTGCCTTTTTTTTCAAACATTTGCGTTTGAAGCACTCGACGCTTTTGTGTGTAATTTTTTAACGCTTTGACTGCCAAGTGGCTGGAACAAAAACAAAAACAACATCAGACCAAAGCAAAAAAAAGCCCTTACCAACATGGAAATGCTCTGACAGCCTCTACACTCAGTGCTCCGGCCCCAAAGCGAAACTATGCAAAAGCACAATAGAAAGTACAGAGTGGTGCATGGGAGTGCGGGGCAGGGACGGGAAGGTGGAAACGGTAGGTAGGTCTACTGCAATTACGAATTCTAACTGCGCTGAACACCTGCAAGAGCATTTCTCGACACAACCTGAGGCTATAAAGGCATTCGTTTTGATTTGTGGTTATATCCTTGCGGAGGGCTTCATACTTTTTTCACAGAATTTGTAACGCACTGCAGAAGTCATCTCTGAGTCTATTATACAAATATTTTAAATTCACGGATTTTCGGAACAGCATTAAAGTACAAAATTCTCAGTTTGATTCAGGGTGTTATATTTCCTTAATTTTCAATTCCTTTTAAATATGATTTGAAAATGAAAAGATCGCACATCTGATATAAGCCCGAAGGGTATTTATATGCGGCACTCCGAAAAGAACCGTTCTTGCTCGTTTATTTATATATATATATATATATATGTATATATATATATTCGAGTTTTCAGTTAGGCCCAGGGTACTTGAAGTGTGGCTGGTAACAAAGGCAATTGTTTTAGTTGGCTTATTGGTGTGGAAGGGGCAGGGAAGCGATTGATTATTGCAACCGTCTGTTGCAAGCTGTTTGCTTGTTGTCCTTGACCAAAACGAACAGTGCTATAGCAAGGCTCTTAATTATAAAATATAAATAAAGGACACAAACAAGATGGAGAGGGGGCGTCTATAGCGATAAATGCAATAACATTGATAGCGAAAAATGCAAAGACAATGTGCCTGATACCGAGAACGACAATGACAATGACGCTGAACATAATAACAACAACAAAAAGAAGAAGAAGAATACCAAAAGCGGCGGGTACACCAAAAGAAATATTAAAAATCTCTGCACGCATTTTGAGCGCGCATTAAAATCAAAGTAAAATGACATCAATATAAATACTCGTAAATTTGCAATTTCGAGTCGAGCAGCAGCAGAAGCATCCCGATCCCGATGAGCAATCCACGAGGCTGTTAACATGCGCACGCATGGCCCGGGTATGGGTAAGAGTGCTGCTTACTTGAGGGTGCCACTGTCATAAAACAAGACCCCCCACCACCACCGCCGCCAACACCAACAGCACCACCCCACGCACTGCTACGCCCTGGCTAAAACCTTGATGCGCATATGTTTAGAGAAATTAGTTTTTCATAACGCACAAGTTGTTATTGCCATCCACCCACACACACACACACACACATATGCGCACACGCTCACACGCACATAGCTGGCAGTGCTGCTGCCTTTTAACGGCATTTTTTATTGCAAATTCTATTCAAATATCCATACATTTTTATGGGTCCCGGTATGAGTACGACAACCGAAGCTCAAGTAGCAACATCTACGAGCTTGGCCCGTTGCACAGTGCATCGAATATATGGAAAAACAGAACAAAAATCATAGTAAAGGTGTTTTGGACTAACCGTAAGACATTTCGTATTGGACAACTTGTAGTTATTACAAATATCATATCATAAGGCAGCCTATTCTTCCCAAGAAGAACAAGTTATGATTCAATTCCCCTAAGAATGATTCTTATTAATAGACAGTAATTTAATATATATAACTTTGAAATTAAACATATCTATAAGAGCTATCGATATCAGCCAACAGATCACTGGTTGTGATACTCTAATTTGTGAGTTACTTAAGCCATGTTCTGGACGTTATTCTTTTTAAATCTAAATTTTGTTGGTTTTTATTTGGTAGTCGAAGCACTGTGCGTCGATTTAAAGCGCATATGAGCGAAATTCTTCGTCACCCACCCAACCAACACCGCCGCCACCACCACCAACGCCACCAGTTAGTGACATGGCACAACCTTATGCGGCTGTTGCTGTTTTTTTTTTTTTTTTGAACAAACACAATTTTTAATATTCGTGCAATTTTTATGAGTGTTTAGAGGAATTTTATTGCCAAAGATTTTCCTTCCTAGGCCCTGGTTCTGGTGCTATTTCTTGTTAGTTGGCGAAGCCCTGCTCAGTGGGTGAGCAGGGACTGGGCCATTGACAGCGAGTGCAAGCAGGGGTAGGGCAGGGTAGGGTAAGCACGCGTCCCCAGCGTCCCAAGTCGCGTATGCGTGATAAGCGCGCCTTGTGCCGCAATTGTACCCAAAATGTCCCGTAGTTTAAAAAAAAAAAAAACAAAAACAAATATAATATTAAACGTTATGTTAGCATCCAATTGATGGATGTGCCACAGGCAAGCATTGATGGCCTATTTTTAAGTTCACTGTATAAGATCCTGTTTGGTCTTTGTCAACACAAAGAAACACGAGCCACGGTTTTGCCCCCTTAACTGGTAATTTTAATGTGCTCATTTTATATTTTTTTTCTCGTTTTAAGAAATTTAAGATTTGAAATAGTCCTAATTTTGGACATATCGAATTTAAGGTCAGACTCAAAAATATTAAATTTTTAGCTATTTTCAGTAAGATATATATTGTTCTTGACTTAAGAATCACTCAAATTTAATTTGTTACTGTGTCCAATTAATTCCAGAAACTTCGTAGGATTTCACGTAAAAATTATTGCTTTTTTTCTGAAATTTTGAAGTGCTTGTGTTTCTAATTTTCACAGCACAATTATTAGAGGTCACGTCGTTTTTGGGTTTTTTGGCTTTTTGCTGAGGGTATGTTTAAAAATAGATATTTTTCAAGTCAATTAACTTTAAGTGCAAAACAAAAATTGCGTACGTTGCTCTTTTGCCATTAATAATCATGCTTGACAAACCATAATGAAAACGGATTATTTTGGATTCTAAAAATATGTTTAGAATTAATAGAATATATCGCACACAACCGATTATATTACGCATGAATAAATTTAGATTTTAAATCATTTTTGAGGTCAAATTAGCTGAAAATGTCTTAGTTTTGGGGAAGAAAAATGTAAATGACCCTATTTTATTCCGCATGAAAGGATGAAATGTCCGTCTGACTTTATGAATGAGTCAATCTCAATGACTATTTAAGGGACTAAGTCCTGAGTTTGCTTCAAACTATCACCGTTTTCCCAAAACCGATAAAAATCGATCTCCGTCTACGAGTATTTCAGCGTATTTCATAAATTTAAAGACCTAGACCTAGAAACGTGTAATATATTTACGAGTTATATTTGTTGACTATTCCTTAGAATTTTTTTCGGCTCTTTGTGACTTGACAAGACAATAGATGTACTTAACGGGACAAAAGACGCAGAAAAAAAAAACTGGTAGAAGGGCGTGTGTGGGATGCAGATCGAATGTTCATCTTTTGTACGCTGATGCTCTGTACGGCCGTATGCGAATCCCCCTTACCACGTATATGTTCGTAAGCATTGTACATATACACATAAGAAGAAGGTTGCAAATTATTGTTTCTCACATATATCATGGAATCGTCGGCGGATGAGTTATCTCAGTGGCCCGAAAATTTAGGAATTAGCAAACTGAACAGCGAGGCTAATGTACAGTGCAAGTTTAATTTTCACAAATTATCATATATTATATATGTTAATTGTTATAGGTAGGGCTAATGGATTTACCAACTACTTCTGGTTAGGCTCATTACAGAACATATATATTATGTATATATATATGAATTGTGCAGCCTTTCAGGCTAGTCTTAAGCTCTCAACAAGCCTTTGTCCGCTGTTATTGAAGCACTGAGGCATTGAAGTTGGCCGAGAAACCCCGTTTATGTATTATCGTAAAAGGATGCATGGACAATCGAAGCCTTATGGCCAGATAGGCGGAGCTGGGCAGAAATATGTTTATTATTTTTATGCAATTTCATTTGGAAAGCGTCGCGAAATAATAATACCAAAGTCGCTGTTGATGCAATTACCGATAGAGCGCCAAAATAAGTAGGAAAGGACAACTGGGACAGGGGCAGAACGGGCTGCAAGCAAAATCTGTCCCAGCCGTGCCCGAAGACCATACCCATCTATTGTCAGAGGTGAGCTCCATGCTCAGTTGGCTTGTACGAATATATGTGTAATGACTTTTTTATGACCCTATAGGCAAACAAATATTTTATGACATGTTATTAAAATTTGGCAATGGTAGCGCCATTGATATTGATATCGGCAACGGCTTTGTCGTCGACAGCGGCAGGTGAATGTGTTGGCCAAGGACGTGTGGGCGGTCTCAAGCCAACGGCCCAATACACCATGCAGGCCGATGGACCACATCCTTTCTTATTAGAAAGAAATTGCGCCTTGTGACATCTGCCCCTCATCGATGATGCCGCTGATGTTGCTGATGCCGCTGATGTTTCTGATGTCGTTGATGCTCCACCAAATGCCCTTTCATATCGCGTTGCATTTTTATGTTTACAAAATTATGTTCTATAACATTTTTTATTATGAATAACGGTTATAAAATGGTCGGGCAAAACAAAAGCAGCAGCGGCAGCAATGAAGCAACGGCGGCATCAACATCAGCAACAGCCGAGACGACAGCAACAGTCGCAAGTCAAATAACCCGGGAATATTACACGGCGCATATGAGTACAAGAATGGTAGTGAGTAGAGCTGGGTGTGGGTGTGGGAGCTGGGTGCGGAGCTGGAAGGCACGAGTGTAGGCCACATAAAAAGCCAACACACGAAATGCAAATTGTAAATTACAAATTTGCAATAAAAATTTTTAATAGAATGAAACATTTTGCCTTTACGAGTTTGTCTTTCGGGTAAATTTATCAGCTTTTATGATAACACAACGCAGCAGGCTACGTAGAGGGGCTGAGTGGCTGAGGGGCGGAGGGGGAAAGGCAGGAAAGGACCATAGCGTCGTTGCCCACCATTTGCCATTTTCTACGCCGTCATCATTTTCTCGTATTGTTCTTGTTGTCGTAACAGTTTTGCATTAACATTAACGTAATTCTTTTTTGCATTATCATAAATACATTTTACGCATATTGCCAAAGCAAGCGATGGGCCAGGCCCACAACCAGAATCTGGCCCTGAGCCCAACCCCTGGCTAGGGCACAAGCTTTACGAGCCACATCCATGTGTCCTTCACGTATGCTCGCATGTGTGTGCGTGGGCTCAACTGCTCCATCTGTTCTAGCTCAAGTGCTGAGTGGCCGTGTGGTGCTCGGTTTTAGTGCTAATATCATGTCCATCATGCATCATTCGTGGACGGCTTATGAATAAACAACAACAGCACCAAGCACCAAGTACCAAGCAATCAAGCATAAAATACAAGAGGCGCCAGTATTGACAGACTTGACTTGAGTAGGTGGAAATCGATTCGGTGCCAGCTCTCAACAAATTCTGCTCAATTCTCTCATCTTTCCACCGATCATTTCAATGGATATATACCAAACCAAATGAGTATACCAATTTAGCGTTTGTCCTACCCAAAGGCCATCGAAATTAGTGCTATCTCAAATCTATGTTTATTGTGTTGACCTATATCTTTACTAGTACGATTAATAATAATAAAAGTAATGATATACTACCTCAGCAAGGGTATAAAAATAATAATTTTTGAAAATTTTAAGATCATAATAATATTATAATAATAATAACAATGAAAAAAATAATATAGTACTGCAACAGTTTCCAAATAGTGATCATCGGAAAGCTAAATAACAAAACTAGCCTGGGATTCGAACCCAGTACCTTGTTGTTAATTAAAAGTACTTGGACAACTAATCTACCCAGGAATGCAGAGAAAACGTCAAATAACAGATATTAGATAGTATCTGCTTAGTACAAAAAAGTAAACTTAAATATGAAAATAAGACAACATTTTTAAAACGTTGATTTGATAAAAACTGGTAGTAACTATATGTAGAAGAATTGATTCATATAATTTTAAAAATATGCACGTGTCTATGCGTCTATATGTACATATATCAATCAAATTAAATCAAAACCAGTCAAATAATTGGCTAAGCACAGCCTCGATGTGTTCCACATTGGCCAAAAACCAACCACATTTGTCTATCTATTCCATTCGCTGCCACGTGTGTGTGTGTGTGTGTGTGTGAGTAATGCAAGTCTGTCGAGTTAGTTTGCAGCAGCCCACACACGAAAGCTGCCACCCGGCACCTCCCATTCTGTTGCCCAATTGTCCCGATCCACGAGCTAGTCGTGCACCAATCGCCGTTGCCAATGCGGACTTAGAAGCCCTTCAAATCGTTGCATCCACATTCGGTTGCCAGTTTCGCCTGGGCAACGCATTCTCGTCAAAGCCAACGACGTACTCGGCCCTCGTCGGTTTTGCTAAGTTTTGCGCCTTGCTTTTTAGAGGCACCAACACCAGCACAGGCGCCAACACCAACACAGGCACCGACACCGACACCGACACCGACACCAGGGCAGCTCTAATCAGAGCTAGAGCGTCATCAGCCGTGTCAGTGGGCGGTGTGTGTGTGTGTGTGTGTGTGTGTGTGAGGGTGCAATGTTGGGTGGGTGGCATGCGGCGTATAGAATTGAAAGTTTCGTTGGCCTTCGGTTAGGCAAATCGTCCTTGCGATTGCCAGCTCGCTTGCACTCGCACGCGTCAGCTTTCATCTATTCCATTCGCTCTATTCACACACGGACACGGACATAGTTGTTTTTGCTATTGCTACTGTAACCATATGTGTGCGTGTATATGTATATTCGTGTATGCGTGTGTCTATGTGTGTGTGTGTGTGTGTGTGAGGTCGTACTTTTCCGTCGGCATTTCCAGAGCGCACTAGAAACGGCCCTGGCACGTAGGGAACTTGCACGTCGGCTTTTGCTTCGTGCGGCTGCTCGTTGGTTGTGTGTGTGTGTGTGTGTGTGTGTGTGTGTGTGTGTGTGTGTGTGTGTGTGTGTGTGTGTGTGTGTGTGTGTGTGTGTGTGTGTATGTGTGCTGGCGTAGGTCCTCCTCTGCCGCTCATGTTTTGCTCTTATTTCTACTGCGGTCCGTGGGTGCGCAACGAGGCGCGGGCGGACGCCGCCGTTGTCCTAGATTTGTTTAAATTATTTGCGATAGTGTGATTGGCTTTTGCCGGGCACGACGACGCAGCCACTGCCACCGCCTCCGCCCCCGTTCGGGTCGTCGTGTGAGTGTGTGTGCCGGCGTGTGTTTTAGCTGCTTTGGCCAACAGCCAATGGGAGCATTGCACATGTTTAGCCGCAATAGAGTTGTGTCCTGACCTAGATGCGTGTCGGTCTCGTCGGTCCCGAATAGTGCAAACGAGTCTACGGGTTTGTGGTTGGTGCCTGTTACACACACGCACACACACACTCGCACACACACTCGCACACACACATACGCACGCATGACTGCAAATGAGCAAGCATGTGTGTGTGGGTGTATTTAGTTTTTGTGATAGGCTACCGACCGAGGGCTGAATTTGCATATGCACGCATGCAGGGGGGAGGGCGCTTAGAAAGCTCTCAATTCGCATTGGACAGCCGAAACATGTCCATTGGATTTGGCCACAAACACCGCTGTGAATCGCCAATGATCGTGTAAAGCGATTAAAAGCCCCATTCGCTTCAAATGAGTTGCCAATTAATGTTTCTTATAGATTTTTATGGCACTCATCAATTGATGTCATCCAATAAATCGGCCCAAAGTTAAGTCTTCATATGAATATTCTGTATACGAAAGAAAGGCACAGAACAAACTTTTCTGGGAGTTAACAAACAACATCAGTTGGGGAATATTTGTATATGCATTGGGATATATAATTCCATAAATAACATAGAAATTTATCTATTTATTTACTCATTTACAAAACTGATCATAAGGTTAAAACCTTATGATGAGTGCGTTGACTAGCAATGGCTGCTAGGGGCTTTCAGCTAAGTGTTAAGGATTAAGTTCATTGTCTGCCTATTGTAAGCAAGAATTTGACAAGATATATTAATGAGAAAGTCCCTGAAAGGGCATCCTCGAACATAATTGTATTCCTGATAGAATATATGTTTCTGTACATAGAAGAGTAGCAGGTTTTTATTGAAAATTTACATTTAAATTAAAAAAACAAACACAAAAATTGAATAAAACCGTTTTCCAATAAATTTATACACTTGACAGTGGAATGTGTTGTAAAATAAGCTAAGATGCAGTAAAAAATGCAACCTTTTTAGATAAAATATAAGGTAAAACTGTATATGGTGTTAAGAAATCTTTTTATTGATATGCTAGAAAATAATAAATGCAAACAAGGTGACATATTCAACCTTCTAGCTCTTGAGTTGTGCGTTGATCACCAATCCGTCAATCAGTCAGTCGATCAGTCAATCAAACCCAACAGCTATACACATATATGTAACTAACCAGAACAATTTTGCCAAGATATTATTTCAATTTATCTCAATTTATTTACAGATT
>SCDY01002592.1:0-2500 GCA_004143825.1 Drosophila micromelanica | reverse complement strand
GCGTATACGCAGCGTAACACCTTATAAGTACGCAACGTAACACGACCAAAAGACAAAGCAATACGCCTAGTTGGAAGACATGTTGTCTGCTGGTTAGCTAATCGCTAATCGATTCCATGGCAACCCAAAGCACCTTACCAGCCGAGAGTTGAACTGAAGAACCCTAGGTCAAGGCTGGACAATATTTCTAAATATAACAAGTATGTTCACTGAGAAAAACAATTTAGGTACGCTTGTAATTTATTAAAATCATGAGAACGTAAAAAATTAGGAAACGATTAAAAAAAGAGTACAGTAATATACATTTTTACATTTCAATTATTATTATTATTATTATTATTACTATTATTATTATTATTATTATTATTATTATTATTATTATTATTATTATTTTATTATTATTATTATTATTATTATTATTATTATTATTATTATTATTATTATTATTATTATTATTATTATTATTATTATTATTCTACTAATAATTAGAGATAACGAAACTTATTTCACGAATGTTCACACTACGAATGTTCCACTTTAAGTTCATTTCGTAAAAAGTTAATTTATCATATCCATATACACAGGTTATTTAAATTGAAGGTTAACATTTCTTACATTCGATGTTAATATTTTTTACACTCTGGTTGGATGAAGAAGAAACACAAAAGTAGCTCTGTGGAAAACTGTTGCCTTTGAAAACAACAAAATTCCAATTTACATAAGTTTTTAAACCCGTACGTATACATAATATAACTGTTCAAAGGTATTTTTTTTTTTTTTTGTATTTAAGAGGAGAACAATTTATTGTTTCTCATTGCAGCATTTCGAAGGCTTGCTTTTAAATAAAAACTAAGTTTTAAATTTGACTTGTTTTTAAATTTAACACAGAAGTAAACCTATATGTTTGGATAATGCTGTGTTTATAAAATCATAAGAAATATTTAAAGTGCAACTTTAACACAGAAGTTACGGTGTATGTCTGGATTAATCATAAAAAAATTTTAAGTGCAATGTCTGGGTTATAAATGTCAAGGATATCGGGTTCACGCATATTGCTGTGCGAGCTGCGATGGCTGCAGAACTCTGGCACTAGGAATTGCCTGCTTCGAGCTGCTCAAGAATCAGTCGTGTATTTATTTAAATTTTGATTTAATTTGTGTCGGACGACAGGAGCATTTAGTTGGACTACCGACCACGCGACCCCTTCTCAAATGTAGACCTGTTGAATTCAACCTTTGCAGGTTGCCTGCCTGCCACCCACTTCCAGCTGTCAGGCACCATATGCTTGTAGCCTGTTTGCGTATTCCCTTACAAAGGGTTCTACCAATTGGTCGGGAAACATGAACACACACAGAAGACGCTTTGAAAAGTGTCATGCTCAATTGCCAATTTTCAGTAAAATCGGTAAAACATTGACAACCACTTTTGTTTTTCCTTTTGACGAAACACAGTATAATCATTAGTTTTTAAGCCAATAATAGAGTTTGTCGCTCAATATTTATCCTGCATCTCTAACTTTTTCAAGAGCATTGAATTTTCGGCAGCCCAAAAATAACTTTTCTTGTTTCGACTTGATTTTGCTACTTTATCGATTCGATAAAAATGTGTCACTGCCATTAACGTTGGAGGGACATTTCTTTAAGCATCAACCAACCGAAGCCACAGATGAACCAGTAACTGCTCACCAAAGTTTTCTTAAAGTTACCCAAAAAAATTACTCAAAATAAGCAACACACAGTGAAATAAACTGACCAGTAACTTGCAAGCAGAATCCATCCAGTCGATTTCGTTGCTTGGCCTGTTGCTGCCTCTGCGCCAGTTGACTGTATTCCTGCTGACTCTGGAGCCAACTACACATCCCCTGCTGCCAGCAACGTTTGAGCACAGAAGTTACCTTTGCGGGCATGCACATATGCCGCTTTTCTTTTTTTGGTTACTTTCAAGCACTCACACGGATACTCACAAGCACAAGTACCATTACATGCCTACCATAACTGGCCACATTCATCTGCTTTTAAACTCCAAAGTTTTAAGATAACCCTTAACAGTTATAGAATTAGAAAAACTTTAGTGGTCCCAGGATAATGCGCAATAATTAGTTCCAGTTTGGATTATCGAAAGCTCTAGTTAGTAAACGTCTCGGAAATTATAATAGCTAAAGACTTCAACTTTTGGAGTATAGACTATTTTATGACACAAATAAACAAATTTACACCTCAAATTTTTTTTTCTGCTGTTATAAAAGCTGGGGACAACTAAATTGGTTCAACTGAGAATATACTACTAAGTTAAAGCTCTTTCAGCCCTCCACGAGGCAAAGCGTTCTTAGGGCTCTTTGATTTTACTACATTTGAAAAACAGAAAAAAGAAGGTGGGCATTGGCAAATTTTAAATTTCAAAACTAATGGGGATCAGTTCTATAGACCTTCACGAGTTTTAAGAGCTATATCTTTCCAAAATCGAAGCACAAATGGCCGAGATATGGTCATTTAAAGCTTAT
>SCDY01002591.1:0-18907 GCA_004143825.1 Drosophila micromelanica | reverse complement strand
TGGGGTCGGAGATGCTTCCTTCTGCCTGTTACATACATTTGCACAAAACCATTATACCCTTTTTTACCCATTTTCAATGGGTTCAGGGTATAAAAAGGTCATTCTTCTATAAAAAGGCATTATTTTACACTTATTGCAGTTAAGAATTAATGTTTATTTTAAAATTGTTAAGATCAGATTGCAACCTTTGACCAGATATAGATTTATTAAACGACAGGCAAAGTTTTACGTCGTCCGCATACATACCCGATAGTGGCTTATTAAAGAACAAAGGACATTTCGGGATCTAAGACTAAAATAATTAGAGATCTGAAGAATTAAGTTATTTGGAAACCTTTAAAGAAGTAGTTTAAGTTAAGTTCGTTTTTAGTATAAACGAATGATTAACGGAGTCAAAAACCTTACTAATAAGGCTTAAAATAATACATTGTAAGTAACATCTCCATAGAAAGTAACATCTCCACTGAAAAATCGGATCGGGAAATCCGATCGATATAGTACCCAGATTAGGTTAACGACGAACTGCTCTGTCATCGCGTGTGGGGACTTGGGTGTTGCCACTGTTAGGGTTTTGATAGCTGTCTGGCTATCGCTGTAGATTACTATTCTGTCGAATTTTCTGTTGGAATCCTTTAATATGTTTAGGGCTTCGATGATCGCCAGTACTCTGTCTTGAAAAATGATGCAGTGATGAGATAACCTAAAGGAAGTTGTTGCTTTAAATTGGGCCGAGTATACTCCACCTTCCATCTGACGTTCTAGATGAAATGCATCGGTATACAAGGTAAGCGCTCCGACTTGCCCTGGGGTGCTTGCTACTCAGACCACTCTGTGAGGAATGGGCGAGTTATTTTCCGTTTTGTAACCAGTGCTGTCTGGAAAGTAAGTCGTTGGGAGAACATCGAGCTATTGTTGTCTATGAGCCATCATTTGATTGATATAAGCTCAGGAAATAAAAAATATTCTCACCATACGAACAAATTTTAAGTGGTATTTCATCATGTGGATTCTATATGTATCAAAAATGAAGGTTTGGTAAACAATACAATTTTGCTGTTTTCAACTGTAATAAGTGCAATTCGATACACCTCAAATCGCAAATCACACAATTTTACAGATAAAGTCTCCAAGCTTTTATATCTGGATAGCTGTTGATCTTCTCCAAACATTGCATGATTGATATCCCAATCACGCCCAATATCAAGTCTCCCAGCGCCTGTGCCCTGAAAAAATCAGAAATGCCTATATTTCCCACAGATTTTGAGCTAAAGTCACAAAATTTGGTATACATTTTACTAAAATACTCTTCCAAACATTATAATAAAAAAATTTTGGCCACATCCCCTCCCGCTCTGGTAATCGCAAAACCGATATATCTGACAGCTGAAATCGATAACAATTTTCCACCATTTTAAAGATAGATCCACAAAGTTTGGTTGGTAAATGGCTGGTGACCTCTCCCAAAGATTAAATCGTTGATATCTCGGCTATGAATTACCAAATTTGAAGGTAAATAACTAATTATCGCTCGCTTGGCACCCGGGCGCCGGTGCCCTTGTAAAAGTTTTTCGTGCTTCTTTTTCTCGGCTTGCCTGCGAAGGAATGGAGCTGTCTTAAAGTGTTGCGCTCCTCGTCTTCATTTTTATCATGTGAAGCCCGATATCGAAGACTGTTACCAGGATGAACTGTGTTATTAGACTGATTCTATTAATAGTGGATGGCGTCGTAAAGAATGCCGGGGTATAAATCTCAGTCTGACCAAGTTTGTTTACAAGACATCGAACTAGACTAGAAGGCCAGTCTTCAAAATGCCCTTTAAATTAATATAATACCCACACTCAAGATACCCTGTCCCTACGAACGA
The DNA here is from genome assembly GCA_004143825.1 of Drosophila micromelanica. Classification (NCBI taxonomy): domain Eukaryota; kingdom Metazoa; phylum Arthropoda; class Insecta; order Diptera; family Drosophilidae; genus Drosophila; species Drosophila micromelanica. The sequence continues at coordinate 17,043 of SCDY01002591.1, read as the reverse complement.
AGAAGCCCGAGCTAGTCTCTCGGTTCCCTCGTGTCGGCCCCGATTGTGTTTGAGCTTGGGTGAAAGCACGACCTAACTTCTGCTCGCGTCCAGATGACACCGTGACGACACTCCCCGCTACATAACCGTAACTGCTAACGCTACTCGGGTCTAGTTATCACCAAGACCGTACCTGGCGTCTAGGTTAGGTAGGCACCGTAACCGCTAACGCTGCACGAGTCTGATTATCTACGAGGCCGTGCTTGCCGACCTAACCGTAACCACCTATACTACGAAGATAGGGAGTCGCCTTGACCAAGCTACCTATCTGGGTCCGGCTGCGCACCTTGTCAGGTTCTCACCACGGCAACACTCTCTAACAATTAAGCATCAGCAGGTAAACACAGTTTCGGCGACTCCCGCCCAGACCAGGTTAGCACCGCCTCCACGCTGTCAAACCACTACACCTATTTAAGGGCAGCTAACGAGACCACCAAACATTATAACATATAACATTATTGCATTCGATTCTAAGGTATATTATTTATTGTTGAGAGAACTACTTTGATTCCAATCATATTATCATTATCATTAGTACTAGCGCTAAATTAATATTTTTATAATCTTTGTTAATTAAAGGGTTTTAATTAAAGATGCGCTCGCAAATCTCTTCCAGGTCCGCGTTCTGCAATCGCCAAAATGTGCTCGTCTGCACTTTATGAGTTTCGCACGCACGCGCGTACACTATCTCGCGCTTTTCCTGTTTTCTTTTTGTCTTCCGACCCAGCTTCTTCCAAACTTTCGCTCTTCACCGCTCGCTTGCCTGAGCTTTCGACTGCTGATTGCAGGACTGCTCTCGATAGCGCCCTCAGCAGCTGGTCGATGGACCTTGCCTGTCTGTTACGCCAATGATACTGACAATAGTTCTAATAATACTAATTGTTCACACATGAACACATTAAAACTAAAAATATAAGGAAATACTATGTTCATGCATGAACACAATAAAACTAAAAAGATAAAGAAAAACTAATCTTATGTAAATCATAAGCAGAGAGACAAAAATAGAAATAGTGCTTATCACCCACAGCTGAGCAACTGCGCCAGACTTGTTGGTGCGGCTGCTGCATGAAACACAACAATGGGTCAAGGCTACACCCTATATAAGGCTAGTATTTTAAGAAATAAAATCAGCTGAAAAGTACTCATCACGCCGTTTCCTTGAACACACTTCGGCGTAATTGTTTAATACTGCCTTACAAGCCTGCTCGTCAGTTAAACATTTGGTCCTTCCAGCGTGCCTCATTGAACGGCACTCCAAAGAAAAAGCCATAGTAAAAGGCACCTCTAAGGCAGAGGGAAATTCCCATGACTTTTGAGTTGTCAATTGGAATGGCACTCGAAGTCACGCCAAGGCAAGTGGTGCTATGGCGGAAGGAACATTTGGACCTTCGAGAGTGTCATATTGAACGGCACCTCGAATTCTCTCCGGTGAGAGTGCCATAATAAGAGGCACAATTCCCAAAAGAGGAGAAGAGGCCTACTTGGGACCCCACGAGAGGAAGGCACTCCTAGAAGCACAATATAAATAGTAAAGTGAGAGTGCTTTTTAATAGGCACCCACGCGAAAAATGCGACAAGATAGCTGCGCTATAACAAAAAAAAATTGTTTAACATAGAAATATCTGTACTCAGAAAAATATTGAAATTGTTGTCAAAATTTACAAATAGTAAAATTAAACAAAAAAAAAATTATTCGACAATTGAAGTACAAATACTTAAAAAAAAGCACAATGTTGTCGACAAAACTATAAAGCTATTGACGAAGCAGTCAGACGTGGTTAAGTAGATTAATGAAATTGAGACGAATACAGACAGCAAATTGTACCAGATACAAACAGCACACAGTAGAGCAAATAATGGGAAATTTACTAAAGCATAGAATAACAGAATCTTTACAATTTTTAAATACAGGAAAAGACTATGCAGGGCCCTACATCAAATGCTCTAAAACTCGGGGACAAAAAACATGTAAGGGATACATATCAGTATTCATATGCATGGCCATTTAGAAGCAGTTAGTGATTTAACATCAAATGTTTTCTTAGCTGCTTTGAGAAGATTTAGAGCAAGGAGCGGAAAATTCGCTCACATATTTTCCAATAACGGAACGAATTTTGTAGGCGCCTCAAGGAAGCTTGGTCAAGAATTCTTAAAAGCAATTCAAGAAAAGGATAAAGCTGCCCCAATTTCGGAAAAACGCAATATTCATCGTCATTTTATTCATCGTCATTTTTTTCATCGTCATTTTATTCATCGTCATTTTATCCCGCCGGCAGGACCTCACTTCGGAGGTATATGCGAGGCCGGAGTTAAGACCGTAAAATATTATAAAAAAAAGAAGAAAATGAAAAAAACAAGCATCAGATATACAGAAAGGGCAAATGGTAGCATTAAAAGACGATTACTGACGTCCAGCAAGGTGGCGTTTGAGTAGATAGGTTAGAGGTTAGAGTAGATAAAATAAAATTACCAGATGGATTTACCACAAGACCTATCACCAAAGTTTGCCCACTGATGGGAGTGCAGGCTAATGAGGAAGAAAAAGAAAACACACAGGAATTAAAAGAAAGCCATGTTGAACTCAACAATTTAAATTTCCACCACGTATCTGGGCATGCTACATTAATAATAGTTTTGGAAAAATAGTTGTAAGCCAATGGTTACAGGCCACATCATACATGAACACATTAAAACTGAAAAGATAAAGTAAAGCTTTGTTCATACATTAACACATTAAAAATAAAAAGATAAAGAAAAACATAGGGTTAGCTGCTGCATGAAACACAGCAAAGGGTCTAGGCTGCACCCTATATAAGGCTAGGATTTTAAGAAATAAAATCAGTTGAAAAATACTCATCACGCCGTGCGTTTCATTGAACACACTTCGGCGTAATTGTTTAATACTGCTCGTCAGTTTAAACACTAATAATACTTATTATTCTTATTAAACTAAAAATATTTTATTACACTTCATTGTTCATTATTCCACTTTAATATTCATTATTATCCTTATTTCTAACTTAATACATACTTTAACAATTTAATCAATATTGTGGGCGGTTGTGTTTAGAACCCGCCTAATTTTGCCAAGGACAGGGGTGACAGCAAGAAGGACGGGGACTCTCCCACGGAGGCGGCGGACTTGCGTCCACCATCTGCTCCTTCCGACGTCTCACGGGGCTCTTCTTGGATGGCACCGGGAAATTCATTTCGGGATGTGATCGCCTGTTGATCTGCAAGGTTGACGCGTCGGGTGCAATGTTCTCGCGTTGCTCGATATATTTATTTTCTCTTGCACGTTTCTTTTGTTTTCGGTTCGCTTCGAAATATCCGCGGCAAGTCTGCTCCGCTCACTCGTTGATCGATAACTGACCGCGTGGCGACGTTGATCGGTCGGCACTGAGTCCTCAGTCTCTCGATTCGTCTCGTTCGTCGATTCGGCTCGTTTCACGTCGCCAGTCGATGCGGTCGTTTGTCGTGACGTTTGTTGTCAGTCTCCCGTGGTTCCTCCTGTATCACCTGCCTCTGACGATTTCTTGGGCCTATTCGTCGGTTGGTGGTTCCCGGGCCTCAAGGACTTGTGGCGCTTGCTCAACGGCGGGCGGTTGTCGGCCTCCCGTCTTGGCACTCTTACTCGATGACGTATAACCTTCGGTCCCCTCAGACTTCGAACGCTTGCCCGACGACGGTCGGGCATCGGCTCCTTCGAACTTTAAGCTCTTGTTTGATGGCTTTTGGTCACCGGCTCCTCCAGGCTTAGCACATTTGCTCGACGATGGGCGGTCGACGGCCCCTATGGACCCCTTCGGGCGCTTGTTTGCAGACTTTGGTCGCCAGTCCTGTTTAAACTTCGAGCGCTTCCGACCGCGATGCCGGGGCCAAGTCGCCGCGTTGCGCTTCTATCGTCCTCTGTCGGTGAGGGGGACTCCTCATCCCGACTCGTGGGCGGCGGTGAGAGCAATGCCAGTAACGGGGTGGAGATTCCAGCTCGCTCACGTACGGTGGCGGGCTCTGCCGTGTCGTCGTCCCCCACCTCCGCAAAGCTCTAATCGTGCTCGTACCAATAGTGTTGGCGTGGAGGCAACGGGTCCCGGGTCCCGTTGGACTCTGGGCTGTCCGCCCTCATCACCATCCGGGTCGCGCCGGAGATTCTCCTACGTCGTGCCCGAACGCCTCCCGCTCTTCGGGCTCCTCGTCACTGATGATTATGATGCCTGGCATACCTGAAATCAGATTCTGTATCAATTTACATTCTCAAATACCTTACGCATTCTCTCTTTTCACTTTTTTTTTCTTTTTTTACATTTTTTACTACTGGGTTATTCACAGGACTAGGACTGTGGGTCGGGATCGCGTTAACATCGGCGATGTTAAGTGAAATAAACTTGGTCACCCGGTAGGGACCTTCATATTTCGGCGCCAGCTTTGCGGCAAACCCTTCATTGTCTTTGGAGAGCAAGTGCGGGCGCAGCAATACTAGCGAGTTGAGGGATGGTCTCCACTCTCGTTGACGCAAGTTGTAGTGCCGGCTCTGCTCTAAAGAGGCACGCTGCATGCTGCTGCAGGCAATATCGAAGACTTTCTTTATTCTCTCCCACGTTCGAGGCTTCTGTTTCGTGGCTCCGGATCGTTACCTCGTCATACAGTGCAGCCGGAAGGCGGGGCTCCATGCCCTACACAAGGAACGCCGAAGAGAAGCCCGTCGAGTCCGCTATGCTGGAATTCACAGCCAATGAGATCTCTGGGAGCAACGCGTCCCAAGAACTTTGATGACCCTCTATGAATTGGGCCAGCATTTTCTTCACCGACCGGTTGGTCCTCTCCGTGGCGTTCTCCTGTGGACAAAACGGCGCCGTGTACCGTGTACTCGTGTACCCCGAGCGACTTCATGAACGCCTTGAAGGCTCGGCTTGTGAACTGTTCACTGTTCACGAGTGACCTGCTAGCTTTAACTGCTGCACCTTGAATCTTTGGCAGTTGGTGCAGTGCTTCTCGTACCTGGCGGCGTCTCTGGCCGTCCGGCCAGTAATACCGCTGAGCCAAACTTGCCGTTTTCCGTACTCCTTGGTGCCCCGCTGTGTGTGCAACTTGACATTCCTGGAGAACCCGCTGCCGACGACCCGTACTCACACACAATTTCCAGGGTACGTATCAATGATGTCGTCCAGGTATGCAAACGCGTGTGGTTACAATTCTGGTCCTATGACCGTGTCCAGGGCCCTTTGAAATGTGGCGCACACAGAATGTAGATCAAAGGGTAACACACATCACTGGAACAGTCCCCGGCCCGGCACCGTAAATGCTGTGTACCGTGTACTTTCCTCGGCCATTGGAATCTGCCAATATCCCTGCTTTAAGTCCAACGTCGAGATGTCAGGCCTGCCGGAGACGCTCTAAAATGTGGTTGGTTCGGAACACCGGGTACGCGCTTGGCAATGAATGTGCGTTTAGCTGTTCTGGGCTGCGCCGCCTCGAGTTTCCTTAGTTGCCCTTTTGGCAACAATTTTACTTCTTGGTGCCTTTTTTCCTACACTGCCAGCAGAACCCCTGGTCACCGGTTGTGGTCGCGGCACAGAAACCTCGGCGTGAACGCCCGTCAGCCTCTACTGGCTTAATTACAACATTTTCGTATTTCGCTTTTTCGAGTATAGCAATTTTGATAAGGTACAGAAGGATGGTGTCATTATGAAGGATAGGCACATCAGAGATCTCGAGCATTTCATCAATTATTAGTGGAGGCAAGTTATTATCTTTAAAATTTTGACTTATTGTTTTTAATTCTTCTTCACTTATTTATTATATTAAGTCTCGCCCATTGAATGGCTCACTTTATTTCGTAAACTTATTGCAATTGCAATTGCAATTGCATTACTAAGGGAACTATTTCTTCTTATAGAATTGGACAGACCGTTTAGTACCTGTGTTATTTCATTTGTTCTGTAACTATAATTTTTTTGTGGTTATTGTTAGTGGAAAGATGGCCAATACTAGTCTCTATTGTAACTAAATCATTTGGTCTGGGCTCCCTGCCACGTATTTCCAATTTATGGATCTAGTTTGTCTTCAGCCAAACTATGCATGTATGGAATATTTGTTTTTATACCCTTAATCCATTGAAAATGGGTAAAAGGGGTATAATGGTTTTGTGCAAATGTATGTAACAGGCAAAAGGAACACGGAAACTACAAAAGCTAGAAAGTTGATCATGGTCTTATTCAGTTCCTAAATATCAATCGCAGAACAATTTTATGATTTTTTATAACTTTATTACTTGCTCCGTTTCATTAATAAAAATCCATATCGATTTTGGTTTTTCATACAATATCTCGAAGATTTTGATTTTGATACCTCCTGATATTGGATCACCCCAATATCGATAAACCATAAAACCGAAAATCAAATACTACAGACCTGCAAATTGGCTTGTACATACATTTTAATGCTCTTAACAATTTCATAACAATCATTCATTCAGAGTCTGTCGTAAATTAAGTAATTCTTTAAAAGTTCTTTGTGCCCGTTTTGCCTTTAAGCAGCGCATTATTTCCGAAAGCGTTGAGTAAAATCTTTCTATCTGGCCAACTACAGAACTATTTTACGGCGGGGCTTTAACGTTTAGCTGGTCTTGAAGCATTAATGTTATTGTTTTTAAATAATTAATTGACTTTCAATTAGGCAAAATTTGAAAATATTTGCTATTGCAATTGAAACTAGTTTTTTTTTTGGTTGAGTAGATGTCTATGTGTATTGTGCGACACGGGTATTGTGGAAAAGATGTTTCTTTAAATTATGGGTTTAATGGACTTATGTCATCTTTCTGTTCTAAACATATTTTCCATTGTTGTCATAATTTTTAATTTTTACTTTCATTTTACGAAAATAAAATTTTTCTTGTATCTAAAGTGTCTTTTCTTTAACACCACGGCGAGCCCTATTGTTTAAAATTATGCATTCAAATATATTTTTAAGATTGTCAAGAATTTCTGGTAATTATAAGTGGGCTGGTTAATTGTATGTATGTGGAAGGTTAAAAAAGGGATACTAAATTTGTAGTCAGTTATTTGGCTTTTATTTATGAAAGTAGATTTCTAAAGGCGTTAATGGGAATTTCCATGCTAGGAATAAGGTAATTTCCAGAGCTTTCTGAGCTGTATTGCGTAGATTTTACAGCATTATCCTCAGTCACTCGCGACGGTGCGCCCGCTAATACATTTGTTTTCCCACGCTTATACAAAAATTCGTAGTTGTATTCTTCGAAATATGCCTTCCATCGTTTGACTCTGGAGTTGCCAGCTAGCTACTAAATGAGTAAGTTACGGACTGGTGGTCTCGTATACGTCGTTTTTGAGAGCTTTTATCAATTTTTTTCTTATAATACTTTTCAACAAATCTTCAAATCAATAATTGTGCGGCTTTGATTTTTTTTTTAAATGATTCTACGGCTTCCGCTTTTATGTCAATTAATTTTTTTTTTTGGACACATGTCCATCTTCCCCTCATAAAAGAGAGCTAAGCGGCTTGGCGATCTTGATAAAAGCTCTTATAAACCTTCGATAATATCCGGTTGGTCCGAGAGAAACTCGTATGTCTTTAAAAGTTCTACGTTGACAGTAATTGGCGATTGACAAGACTTATTTCGGGTTTGTTTCTATACCTTTGTTGGACATGACAAAGCCAAGAAACTCAACTTTGTTTTTGTAGAACTCGCAATTATCCAATTGGCATTTTATATTGGCTTCTTGCAAAGTTCGAAATAAACTGTCCAGATTTTTTGAGTGGGACTCTTGATTTTTACGAAAAATTATTATCTTGTCTATATAAATGTATTTTTGCAATATGCTCTTATAGTATATAGTCAAATGCAGGTTCCATTATTAGTGGAGAAACCGGTCTTATGTATTTCGGTTAGTTTTAGAAGGATTTGATGGAATCCACCTTTAAGGTCGAAAACAGTTAATTGCCCAATTGGGCAAGCACTTCGTTTTTTTCAGGCATCGGATATTTATCGGTTCAGTTTCCGATAGTCGATAACTATACTAACTATCCCTCAAAAACGGGTAGTGGTAGTGGTAGGTCTCTGTAGGCTTTTTGGTTCACTATTACTGAAATTCATATTATGAGCTCTGTCCATGGCGTAATTTATCCTGTAGTTCTGAATTTCAAGTTTCAAACACAAATGTATGTTTGTACCGGTAATCGTGATAGACCTCTTCGTAGTCGCCTCACGAATGTATTCAATACTACTTTTGATGCTCGATCCAAATTCATACAACTACCTTTATTTTAGATGAGGGATAAATTCTTTATGTTGTAAGAGTTAAGTACTTGGTCCGCATGTCCTATTTTCTTGTTACGAATGGTCTGTAAGATAGAAAAATATTCTACTCCCCTTTTACAAGAGCTGTATTTTGCGGGGTCTTCTGTGTAACTTCTCATATCTGACACGACCAAGATCCCTAGTATTGGTTGCATGAGTCATTCCGGCAAAGTCGGTTACAAAATTATTCAAGTTCAAGCATTTAAGAATTACTGCAAACTTTTCATTGATTCTTTGTTCTTCGCTCTCAACTCCCATCCCTGTTCTATTGCTTTGATCCACCATGTTTTTTATTTAATACATAAATTCGAAAAAATTTAAAGGTTGTAATCGCACTCCACTACCCATTAGTAAGCCATTTTTGTTTTTAAAGGAATTTTAAAATTAATAATAAAATATAATAACATTTTTTTTATATTGGGAAAAAAAAAAGCAAAAAACATTTGTCAGTAATTTTTCTTTAAACATTTGTAAGGCGTAAATACTGGTCAATGTTGGAGAAATCTGTATCGCAATTTTATACTTTTCTTTCTTTGTTTGTTTACAAAGGGAGAGAGGGTAATATATTACACAGCTGCTAATACCTTTTGCCGTTTTATTTCATTTAATAATTTCGCCGGCTTAGTTGCTTTACTGAGGTTCTACGTTCCATACCGTTATGTGAAGTTTTCCGTGAGTGGCTCGTGTAGAACTTGCATTGACTTTTTTTCGTTGTTTGTTGTAAATCTCTTTACTCGGTGAACAACCGTTTTCGATTGTGAGTCTCTCACTGCGGTTTTGACAATAAGTAAAAAAGGGTATAATTGTTTTTTTTTTTAAATATATGTAACATTCAGCAGAAAGCTTCTCCAACCCCATAAAGCTGGGTCAGTGAATGTAGGTCTTCGCTTAAGAACATTTTTATACGGTATAATGGTTTTGTGCAAATGTATGTAACAGGCAGAAGGAAGCATCTCCGACCCCATAAAGTATATATATTCTTGATCAGCATCACTAGCCGAGTCATTAAGCCATGTCCGTCTGTCTGTCTGTCTGTCCGTATGTCTGTATGAACACGCCGATTTCAGAGACTACAGAAGCTAGAAAGCTGATCTTGGACTGTCTTTCTGTCTGTCCGTCTGTCTGTATGAACACGCCGATTTCAGAGACTACAGAAGAAAGAAAGCTGATCTTGGACTCATTCGGTTCGTAAATACCATACGCAGATTAAGTTTATTTCAAAAGATCGATAACTCTTTCCGTTTTCCTATTATCGAAATTTGTCGTTTTTTTGACTAGGTTTTTTAATCATAACTCCCAAACCATAAAAGCTAAAGCTATTATGTTCGCATAAAGCATACGAAGAATTTAAATCATTCAGGTTTTTGATACCTTCCCCAATCGCCCGAAATATTAATAAAATCATAAAAACCGCAAATCAAATACTACAGTCTTGAAAATTGGTTTGTACATTAGTTTTGATGCACTGAATAAGTCCTGAAAATTTCTTAACGATCATACATTTCGTTTACGAGCAAATCAAGAATTTCTTTTCCGTAGTGGGGGCCAAGCTGCAGCACAAAAAATCATGTGCACACCACATGCAAATGCAAAATTTTGTCAAGCGTTTTTCTTGGAATTTTTTTTTGCATAGTAAAACTGAATTTTATTGCAAGAATATTAATCAAAGCAGTGGTCCAGCTGTTAGGAGTTGTGCAGCTGAAGTTGCAGTCCTGGGTTCAAACCACGCATGAGACAGTGTGAAATTATATTATATTTTCTTTTTTTAATTACCAAAAACTATTATTAATATTTATAATTTTTATGGATGAAGCGGAATTTTATTGGCGTTGACATGAAATTTTTTTAAGGGTGGTTAAGTTACTTTTTATCAGAAGTTAACTTATATGGAAGTGTGGTCGAGTCGATAGGAGTTGTGCATCTGAAGCAGTGGGTCCCAGGTTCGAATACCAGTAAGTATATTTTAGTTTTCGTTGGTAATAGCCAATTATATATATATATATATTTTTTTTTAATTTTCAACCACCCAATACCCATTAAGTGCCAAGAGTTTGTGTATATGTGTTGAATTCTGGGTTCAGGGTATTTCCTAGTCGGGAAGTCCCGACTAGAGCAATCTTACTTGTTGTATTTTATATTTTAGTCTGATTTGAACCTGAGCAGTCACAGCAAGTGAAATGTTTTAATCTAATATCTAAGGACAATCAAAACTGAAACATAAAGAATATCATGTAAGTGGAGTGCTTATCTAAAATTAAATTAAGAGATCTAAGCAAAATAAATTCATTGCGAGTGTTTAAAATTTCAATTTTTGAGAATAAAATTATATAAATGAATAATTGAAACGTTATGAGTGAATGTGAAGTTAAGGAATTTGATAGTGAACTAGAAGAAATAATATCAGGTATAAAAGATAAATTGGTACCAAGTCAAATAAACACCAATATGTCTCTTGATAAAGCAAGCATTAAATCTCTACTTGAATATGCAGTTAACTCTGCACTTCAAGCTTAATCAACAGTGTTCAAAAAAGAGATAGAAGATTTAAAGAACGTGTTAAAAAAAACATCGGTGTCCGCACCTGAAATGAAAGTTTTTAAAGATGCCGTAATACATTGAGTGTAACATGTGACAAAACTTCAGACATGGTGAAATCTCTGCCCCAAACGTATGTTACCTTGCGTACAGCCGCACATTCAGCGTATAAGCATTTTGAAGAATATGTAGGAAGTTCGAAACACTACCAGACATTGAACAGAATTAGGAACAAAGTAAGAGGTTCCACCAATACGGTGATAGCTTCGTATTCAATTTCAAGGCGATCATAAACAGACTTGACTTTACATATACCGATAAGCGGCCTATTTATTTAATAGAACAAGAATTGTCTGTTCTACGTCAAGGAAACCTTACGTCAACGAAACCTTACCTTAAACCTCAATATTATGAGGAAAAGCTAACACTTCTTACTAATAAAACGATTATGACTTGTGACCCAGCTTTAGCTAGTTCAATGAAATTATATAGATCGGACACATTAAGAGTATTTATTTTAGGAGCAAAATCAGCAAGACCAAAAAAAGACTTACTGTCAGCTTTGGCCTTGGATCAGAAAGTTGAATAGAATCACGAACGTTTTCAATTCGCAACCTGTTTTGCAAGGCACAGTGAAGAAAAAGGTCCAAAAAGGTCCAATTGCAGAATCTGAAGAATCAGACATTGATAATGAAAAGGTTAAGTCACATATTTTTTGCTTCCAAACCTAACAAGCATTGATGGTATAATAGGGCTTGATCTTCTTAATAAAGTAAAAGTCACATTAGACTTTAAAAATACAATTCTAAATACCATATCTGGTCTCAGATAATTCATTAACAAATTGCAAAAGAACTCAGAAAAATGATAAGAGAAAAAATAGGTGTATTTGCTCATCATAACGAATCTCTTCCATACAATACCAACGTTATTGCTACAATTTGACGGGTAGACGAGGATTCAATCTACTCCAAACTTTATCCGTACCATTGGGAGTAACTGAGTTTGTTAACAGTGACACAAACGACATGTTATGGTATAATATTATTAGACCATCCACATCACCGTACAACAATCCGGTGTGGAGAACAACAAAAATCAAGTAGAAAAGCAGGGAAACAAGAAAAGCAAAATATTTCATAACACTTGATTTGAAATCAGGATTTCACCAAGTTTTTCTTGCGGAAAAAGATTGAGAAAAAACACATATTCGATAAGAAACAGGATGTATGAATTCTGCAGACTTCCCTTTGGTTTAAAAAATGCCCCTGGAATATTTCAGTGAGCAATTGATGATGTACTTCGGGAACAGATTGGCAAGTCATGCTACGTCTACGTAGATGACGTAATCATATTCTCGAAAGACATAGAAAACCCTGTTTATCACATTGTATTAGAAAAGTTGTATAATGCTAACATGAGGGTATCGCGAGAAAAGTCTAAGGAAAAGTCAAGGAAAAAGTAGAGTATCTTGGATTTGTAGTGTCTCGTGGTGGCATTACAACAAATCCCAGCAAGGTAGAAGCAATTCGCAAATTTGAACAGCCAATTACCCTGTTCCATCTCAGATCATTCCTTGGTTTAGCAAGCTATTACAGATGCTTTATAAAAGATTTTGCATCTATAGCTAAACCACTAACAGACATACTAAAGGGTGACAACGGCAAAGAAAGCGCCGGACAGTCAAAGAAAGTCCTTGTGAACCTCAACTAAAAATAAAAGTTGGCCCTTGAGAATTTTAAGAACATATTATTTTCTGAAGATGAAATGCTCCTTTACCCTGATTATCAAAAACCTTTTGACTGCAGTGCAGAGTGCAGGGTGTAGGGTGCAGTCTTCTTACAAGATAAGAAGCCAACATGATCTGTAGGACGTTAAGGACCAACATGATCTGTAGGACGTTAAGGAGCACTGATTTGAATTTCGCAACAAATAAACTTGAGCTACTTGCGATAGTTTGCGCTTAAAAAAAAAAACATTAAGGAACTAGAAACAAGAAAGGAAAATGTAGTCGCTGATGCTCTTTCAGAAAATGCTTCATCTAACCGAATTGTCGCTAACATACACTATTCATTCTACAGATAAACCGGTGAATTGTTTTCGAAACCAAATAATTATTGAAGAAGGCATTATGGCTTCTGAGAAAATTATTATCCTGTTCGGACAATAAACACGACATCTCATATGATTCACAATTAGGGAAAATTTAGTCGAGAAAATCTGTGAGGCTGTTTAAAAAGACGTAGTGAATGCGATTAAATGTGATTTACCAACATTAGCATTTATTCAAAACACATTAGTCGAAACCTTTTCTTCAACTAAATTTTGGCATTCCAACCAATTGGTTAAGGACGTCATTAATAAAAACGAGCAAAAAGAAATAGTAATTGCAGAACAAAAGAGAGCTCATAGAGCAGTTCAAGAAAACGTAAAAAAATTATTGAAGATTTTAATTTCCCCAAGATGACTCGTTTAGCAAGCGAAATAGTTACAAATTGCAAGATTTGCAATAAGGCAAAATATGACCGCCTCAAAAAAAAAAAATTTATTGGTGAAATACCCATACCCAATGAAGTGGTGAAATTCTTCATATAGACATTTTTCCAACAGACAAAAGATATTTTTTAACTTGTATTGATAAATTTTCAAAATTTGCAATTGTTCAAACAATAGCTTCAAGAACCATAATGGACATTTTACAGCTGATGTATTTTTACCCTAACGCTAGAATTATATTCTGCGACAACGAGCCATCTCTAAATTCAGAAACAATTAAATAACTTTTAAAAAATCATTTTAGCGTCGACATTGTAAATTCGCTTCCGCTCCGTAGCATATCAAATGGGCAAGTAGAGATATTTCATAGTACTCTCGCAGAAATCGCCAGATTTTTAAAACTTAAAAAACAATTAAACGACACAATGATAACAAGCGGAAAGATCATTGACTATTCCAACTCGAACTATATCCCGATAATGGACGGAAAAGTTGTTATTTGGAATGAGTTCAAATTTCTTAAACACTCCTCTAATTTAACCATGTACTCGGAAACCACCGAGGAAGCAATTTCTCTAATGATACACTTCCCACATTCTCACATGAAAAAAATTCTTAAATCCGACATAGGCCATATTAGAACACTTTTAGCAACAGTTAACATCCACCATAAACATACAAGGATTAAAAACATCCTAGGAACAGCTTTAAAGATTGTTGCAGGAACTCCAGACTTTTAATGTGGTCTATTACACTCGCTAAGATTCAATTCATAAACCCAGTAATTCTTGACTCGGAAGACATAAAGAAATTTTAAATGAACACTCTTCAGATATGACTGTAACAGACTTAATGGAAATAGCGACTATAAATGTATTGTTATATCATAAATTTGTATTGTTAGATCATAATTAAATATTCTAATCCTAGTTTAGTATGTAACAAGTAAGATTGCTCTAGTCGGGACTTCCCGAATAGGAGATACCCTGAACCCAGAATTCAACACATATACACAAACTCTTGGCACTTAATGGGTATTGGGTGGTTGAAAATTAAAAAAAATATATATATAATTGGCTATTACCAACGAAAAATAAAATATACTTACCGGTATTCGAACCTGGGACCCACTGCTTCAGATGCACAACTCCTATCGACTGGACCACACTCCCATAAAAGTTTACTTCTGATATAAAGTAACTTAACCACCCTTAAAAAATTTTCATGTCAACGCCAATAAAATCCCGCTTTATTCATAAAAATTATAAATATTAATAATAGTTGTTGGTAATTCAAATAGAAAATATAAATTTCACAATATCTCTTGCGGGGTTTGAACCCAGGACTGCAACTTCAGCTGCACAACTCCTAACAGCTGGACCACTGCTTCGATTAATATTCTTGCAATAAAATTCAGTTTTACTATGCAAAAAAAAAAAAAATTCCAAGAAAAACACTTGACAAAATTTTGCATTTGCATGTGGTGTGCACGTGAACACAGAAATTTCTTGTGCTGCAGCTTGGCCCCCACTACGGAAAAGAAATTCTTGATTTGCTCGTAAACGAAATGTATGCTCGTTATGAAATTTTCAGGACTTATTCAGTGCATCAAAACTAATGTAAACACCAATTTGCAAGACTGTAGTATTTCATTTGCGGTTTTTATGATTTTATCGATTTCGGGGGCGATTAAGGGGAGGTATCCAAAGCCGGAAACATTTAAATTTTTCGTATACTTTATGCGAACATAACAAAATAATTTTGGTGGCTGTAGCTCTTATGGTTTGGGAGTTATGCTTAAAAAATTGAGTCAAAAAACGATAAATATCGATCAGAAAACGGAGAGAGTTATCGATCTTTTGAAATAAACTTGATATGCGTATGGTATATACGAACCGAATAAGTCCAAGATCAGCTTTCTAGCTTCTGTAGTCTCTGAAATCGGCGTGTTCATACAGACAGACGGACATGGCTAAATCGACTCGGCTATTGTTCTGCTACACTCACTTTAAAATTCTGCAAGGAACTACCTTCAGCAACATGCGCACAACAACTGCACTCTGGCGGCATCGCATACTGTAGTACACGTCATCATCACCTTCAGTCACTGAAAGTGGTAGATGATCATCATACTAAATGAGGCAACGACTACAATAAGAATGGACAGCGGATTAGACAAACTTATCCATGGTACATTCTTGCTGACATTCGATGACGAAGTTAACATCAATGGGTCTCAGTACAAAAACATGAGAAGCATCGTCCGAAGACATCGAGGCTCTGCAACATCAACCCTCCTCAACATCACTGGTCATCAAGAAATCCAAGAAATCAGAAGGTGAACTTCGAAAACATATCGGCGACGCCGAAAAAAAGCTGATAACATGACCTACGATGTTCATTGTATTTATCATCAGAAACATCTCATATATCGTTTACCGACTACCAACTTCCGCACTTGCTCGCTATCCAGTACAACACAACAACAATGTTGCAGTCAGCATTTACCATAACAAAGTTGCAGCCAGCTAATTTCAAGAACTATTGTGCAGTTGTCAACATACTATACGCCGTTAACACGATCCGTTTGGCAAAACCCTGCGTCAGCAAATATAGGTATTTTCTAAAAAAATTTCAAGGAAATGCTAAAAAAATTCTGCTTGTGTCATAAAAATCATAAGTATTAATAATAACTTTTGATAATTAAAAAAGAATACATAAATTACACACTGTACCAGCGAGGGACTCGAACCCTTCAATTTGAGCTGCACAACTCCTAAGCGCTGCGCCGCTCTATAATTTGATATTGTTGTGATAAAATTCAATTTTACTTTGCAAACAAATTGCAAGAAAAACGCTAGATAACATTTCGCATTTGTATGTATGCATGCATATGAAGACAGAAATTAATAGTGCTTCAGCCAATCAGCTGCTTGGCCCCCACTACGGAAAAGAGATTCTTGATTTGCTCGAAAACTAAATGCATGGTCGTTATGAAATTTTCTGCACTTATAAAGTGCAAAAAAATGTGAGTAAAAACCAATTTGCAAGACGGTAGTATATGATTTCCGGTTTTTATACAAAATATAAAATATTTATTATACCCTGAACCCATTTAAAATGGGTAAAACAGGGTATAATGGTTTCGTTAAAATGTATGTAACATGCAAAAGGAAGCATCTCCGACCCCATAAAGTATATATATTCTTGATCAGGACGACGAGCTGAGTTGATATAGCCATGTCCGTCTGTCCTTCTGTCTGTCCGTCTGTATGAACGCAGCGATCTCAGAAACTACAAAAGCTAGAAAGCTGATCTTGGTCTCATTCAGTTCGTATATACTATACGCAATACAAGTTTATCATTTTTTTTTCGATAACTTGCTCCGTTTCATTAATATCGATAAAAATCGATAACAACCTTTGGTACTTTCGAATTTTGGATACCTCTCCCCAATCGCCCCCAATATTGATAAAACCAAAAAAAATCGCAATTCAAATACTACAGACCTGCAAATTGGTTTGTACATAGATTTTCATGCCCCTAATAGGTCTTGAAAATTTCATAACGATCATACATTTCGTTTAGAAGAAAACAAGGATTTCGTTTCTGTACTGAGGGCACGCGCACCGAGGAAAGTGAGTGCTACGTGC
>SCDY01002590.1:0-11214 GCA_004143825.1 Drosophila micromelanica | reverse complement strand
GGGGTCGGAGATGCTTCCTTCTGCCTGTTACATACATTTGCACAAAACCATTATACCCTTTTTTACCCATTTTCAATGGGTTCAGGGTATAAAAAGCAACATTTGGGCTGTTAAAAACATAGTTACTTATAATAAAATTAAAATAAACAATAATTGGATTTATACAAAATATTTATTTATTTACTTATATTTTATTCATTAATTTTATAAACTAATTTAGTAAACAGCATATTCAATATATTTAAAAAATATAAATGCGATTTAACACGATTAAAAAAAAGAAGAATTGTGTAGTAAACTTCATGGCCCAGCGGAGTCTTTTGCATTGATAGGAATATGATTCCGCAGGCACCAGGAAAATCTGATCCAGGGATCCAAATAGATGAGCGTAGCCTCCCCGATTAACTTGAGCTTGCGCTGCTCCTTTGTGATCTTTAGACGACGCCAGCTCCATCTCTTGTTTGTAGCTTCTGCTTCGGTTTTCACTTTCGTTTTGAAAGGATATGTAATGAAAGTTGAACTTGATTAACTAATCAGCTCTGGGCTTATTGTCAATTTAAGCATATTTTTTTATTTTTTAAAGAAATGTAAAATAGTGTAATAAATTGATTATAGTTTTTGGTTTACATGACTTGCAGCATTGTTAAATAAAAAGAAGTTACAAATTAAATATAAATTCAAAAATATTTTCAACTGAAAAAATTCATAATTTTGATAAATTATTATTAAAAAAAAATTTAAAAATGATACAAAATATTCTCAACTCGAAAATATAAGTAATACTCATAATAAACCTCCATCTAGTTTTTCTATTTTATATTGGATACATAAAAAAATGTTTACACATTCATAGGCATTGTTTAAAATTTTGGGTATTTCAAATAGGCATGATTAACTGTGCAGGATGGCTACGAGCTGTTTACCCCTGGCCACCCATAAGGCTGTTAAAGTGCAATCAACTGTGTAGCTACTGCAACCACTTCTCCACATCCGAGTCAAGCAACGGCCATGAGAAGAGTCAGAGTATCGGTCAGAAGATCAGCCAGATCAATCAGAATATCAATAAAAGGATTGATAAGAAGTTAAGCCAAAAGACGATTGGCGACAGAAATGGTAAGGCGTTAAAGAAAACTCCTGACCATCCTCGGAACGAGGATAAGCGACGTGACAAATGGCACTTGGGCTACACCATCTTCCTGAGCGTCATTTGTGGCTCAATGCTGTGGGCTGTCTACGAGCTGGGCCGGCCCGAACAGGATCAATTCGGGCGCAGCATTGAGGACGACTTCAGCATGCTGCCACTGCTGCAACAATATCTGCAGCGGATGTGGCACTCGCTGCAGTACTATCAGAAGATGCTCAGGGAGCCGCAGCCCATCAAGCTGCTGCCGGATGTGCAGCAATATCCGTACATACAGCCGCGCTACACCCTCGTCCTGGAGATGCGGGACGTGCTGGTGCATCCCGATTGGACCTACCAGACGGGCTGGCGGTTCAAGAAGCGACCCGGCGTCGATCACTTTCTGCGCCAGTGCAGCCAACACTTCGAGATCGTCATCTACACCGCCGAGCAGGGCATGACGGCGTTCCCCATTATCGATGCCCTCGATCCGAGGGGCTATATACGATATCGTCTGGTGCGCAGCACCACGCAGCTGGTGGACGGACAGCATGTAAAGAACCTGAGTCTGCTTAATCGCAATCTACGGCGTGTGATTGTCGTCGACTGGGATCGCCGGGCGGTTCTACTGCATCCGGATAATCTGTTTGCCATTGCCCGTTGGGTGGGCAACGACGACGACGTTCAGCTCTTTGACCTGGCCGCCTTTCTGGGACTCATCGCCGAGCACAAGGTACTAATCATCACCGATTCATTTATTTGATTTTACTTACAAAGCTGCTCCTAACCTAAACCAGATGGACGATGTACGCGAGGTGCTCCACTACTATAGCCAGTTCGAGGATCCCATTGAGCAGTTTAAGGAGAACCAGAGGAAGCTGCTCGAAATGAAGCAGGAGAAACCTGATGCGGAAGCATGTTTGACCAAATAAATCATTGTGCACTTTGCGCAAATTTTGGGGTTTCTGCAATGTCCGTCATGCTGTCCGTCTGTTTTTAAACTTGCAGATATTTATTTGTAGTTATCTGCTGTTATTGTATTGTGGGCGTGGCTGCACTGGGAAGCTAGCAAATCGATAACATATCGCTGATCGATAAAAGGTGAACATTTCCCACAATATATATATCGCTACTGACCTGGGCCCAAAAATCATTATATTGATGAGATATCAATAACTATATCCACTATCGTTATCTATATTTTTTAGTTTTCGACTGTCTTAGGCTTTTATTATACTTGACAAGTATTGTGCAGCCGGTTACACCCGACTGTAAAGGTCTTACTTGTTTTATTTATTCTTTATGTTGTGTGTTAAACATAAAAAGAATTTTAAAAGTATTTTATTTTAAATATACCTTTTAAAAATAAATAAATAATTTAATAAATAAATAATAATAATAATAGAATAGCTAAAAAATAATAAGTGGATACAGTTAATCACACATAAACATAAGCATAAAGTAACTAATAATTAATATACAAATTAATTTTAATGTCTTGCTTTTTCATTTCGGATTATTCTCATTCCAAATTGCGCCGGTAAGAAACCAATAAATTTGGATGTAAAATGCCGAAAACTGTGATGCAAATTATGCAAATGTGGTAGGCTTAAAATGCACAAATTGCATTGATGCAACACGCCATGCAAGGGGCAGCCCAAATCAGATGAAGATGGGCAGCTGGACGGTTGGACAGTTGGACAGATGGTGCTGGGATTTGGTGTTATTATTTAAATGGCGCATTATCAGTGGCCAGCAGCGGGCTGACCAGTCAGCTCGTCGAATTCTCATAAACAATCAAAATCCATTTAAAATTGTACATGCAATTTGGCTTGTGCGGCCCACCTGACAGCGGCAAGGCAAGCAGACAAGGACGACAAGGATGCGATGGCAACGACAGCATCAACGCCTCGTCAAGGGCGTGGGCGGGGCTGAAGAGAGATGGGAGACTTTCCATTGGCAATTGGCAATTGGCAGTGCAGCTTGCACCCAGCGTCTGTCTGTCCGTGTGTCCGTTGCGGCCATTTCCCGTGCATGTCCTGCCCGGCTGTGTATCGTTGATATGATAATTGGCATGAGGCAATAATCCACTTGGATACGTTTACGTTGACAATCGTTTATATCGCAATCAGTGTCATGCCGTCTGCGTCCTGGATTGTTGTTCCAACTGCTGCTGCTGCTGAGTCTCCATAAAGTATAATTTCCAGCCGTGCTCGTTGTCGACCTCAACGACAACGACAACGACGACATATTAAATAACAATGAACTGCAATTGCCCAGCGAGTCTCGTAATTCGTTTGTAATGCGTGCAGACGCACAGATTTGAGTAGCACTTGGCTGTGGCAGTTGTCCTGCGGTTCCTGTTATCCACAATCCACCACATCACCGCCCACCGCCCCCTCGTCCAATCTTTGCCAGTTGCTGTGGCTCCTTTGTCACAGTTTTGTTTTATGTTCTTAACTGGCAATTGGCTCTCGTATTGCACATTATTTCTGATTCCAAAGTTTAATTTGCCGCCTCTTGTATTTTAATCGCATCTCGAAAACGTTTTCCACAGCAATTCAAAGTCAATTGTCAAATAATCACATTTTATACGGAGGTATCTGGACATATGTAGTTACGTGATATATTTTCAAAACATTTGCAAATATAAAATATATTTTATTTACTTTTGGTATACATATAATTAAAAAAAAATTAAGTAAAGTAAAATATATTATATATATATATAATACAATATATAATATTATATATAATATATATGATATATAATAATATATAATAGTTAGAAGATAAATTTGAAGTATAAAATTGTTGATAGTTCAGAGTGTAAAGAACGACCCACTTGGCTAGTTGCCATTAACATAAGGAAGGTTTCAAGAGGTGCTCCAATGAATTATGTGGCATGTCAACACATGCACTGGAAATTATAGAATATTTAATTAAAATACTTGACAAATCAGTGGTGCTAAATTATATCAGAGAAGTGCGTATAGTTTTTACTCAAGAGGAACAACAACAAAATGTGTTGAAGCTGCAATAAAAAATCATATTAGAAGCAAAGTCCGCACTCATGGAAACGACCCGAACGCCAAGGAAGCAAACCCACGCGTGCATAGATGACCATTTGGAGGACACTTTGCGATGCAAAATATAAAATTTATGCGGCAAATGCTGCAGCGTGTGGCGGTGCTGGCGAGGGCAGGTCAGGAGTACATCCGGCTGCAAGGAGCGCCACTTTCACGCTTGACCTCACTCACAGCGCGCAGCGGCGGCCTGCTTAGCCCCTTGACCACGGCCATATCCGAGTGTGTGTGGGTGTTTGTATGTGTGTGTGTGTGTGTGTGAAGGTAGTGGCTGTGCGCTTTTTATGAGCGACGACACCACTTGCGATGAAAGCATTTCCGTATCCGCCAGCGCTTCCGAAACGAGTCAGCACCGAGCTGAGGCTCAAGCTCTGGCCGCCTCAGCATGGAGTCCACTTTAATTTTTGTTTTGTTTATAATTTACGCGACACAACATCAATTAACTGCTTGGCCGGAAAAGCGCATACCTGCACCTGAAAAAAGCACCCATAAATTGTCGCCCTAAAGTGGCGAACGCGTCGCCCTGTCCCGCCCAGCCCGAAATACCCCCAACCCTGAGCCAGCTTCCCGATCCGGTCAGCTTTCTGGTCCACCAGCTGCATTGCCCGGGCGCTTAAATAGCTGTTGCCATTTTATATGCGTGCTTTTTTATGCCATACACAAATCATTTTATGGAATGCACACAGAGCTATCTCCATAAAGTCAAGTATTTAAGAACTGCATTTGATAAATTTGGGATATGTTTGCGTTGAACTATATTTGCCGGTACAATTATATATTCCTTCGTTAGTGATTCCTATGACTACATGAAATTATTGTAAATTGCAGCCGCATTAGGAATTCAATGTCATCAAACATTAAAATTGGTTCAGTTGGGATCCGACATGTTTTTTGACCAAAAATTGGACTCCCTCCAAATTGGTCCTAATGTTGTTTTTTATTCTAATTGTGACATTCCCAATCGGTTAAAATTAGAAATTCACAATAATAGCATTTTTAAATAAAATTTTTTCGAAAATGAGTAATTTTTTTGAAAAGAAATCTAAAATATTATTTTCAAAAGTGGACAGATTTTAAATGTTTGATAATATAAGTTATGCGAGTTTGAAATATGTAAATTTTTCCATGATTTCTTAGCTTTCAAAATCGAGCCTAACGATGATTTCTAAATTTCACAAATAACAACCTTTATAGCGATATGTCTTCAACATATCCATTTGTAAACAATTCCAAAATCTTAAATACCTAAGAGATACCTCTTCATGGAAAATCAATTATCAACTTTCGGTTTTCGTTTTTCCCCAGACTGGCAAAAGACAGCTGAGTGCCATGCTGCCTAATTGGAATTAACAGAAGAATTTATGGGGCAAGTTGGTGTGATTTGTTGAAGTGACATTACGATGCGGTAAACGAGCGACAGCGGCAAATGCGCCATAAAGTGGAGAAGTTGAGATGTGGAGGCGGCTTGGTAAAGTGAGTCACATTTGCAGACGCAATTTGTAACTCCGAAAAAGGACCGAAAAGGATATTATACAGGAGCATAAACAAAACTCCAGACGGACCCTCACAGGCAATCTCACCCGTACACATGCCCACAAGTCCATTCACATCTGCCACAACATTGGTCCGTAAATTAACCTGAAATAAGGCGCTTGCTTTAAGTTATCTGTCTCATAAAACTGACAATGATGCGCCCTACTCAACCTCGGGTAATGTAAAGTATTAATCTATAGGGGCAAATATCGGTTTCAATTGTTATGCTTGTAATAGCCTTTGACTGCCCTTATTTTTTGAAAACAAATTGATTTGTGTAGAAACAAGCATTTTACTGTTCATGTTATTAAATTTTATTTGATTTAATTTGATAACTTTAACTGTCTTATAATTTTTGATATGTTAATATAATTGCTAGACAAGAAGCTGAATATTATTTTTTAATTCAAAAGTTAACTTTTATGCTTGCCCGTTTGGCTTTTGCGCCCCTTTTTTTTGTAAATATAAAAAAGTGTAGCATACTTTTTGGAGTTATGAATGATTGACATGCATGAAGTAATTGTAAAAGCTCAATAAAGAAATGAGTGTTATTGAAATGAAATTTCATTAAAATAGGATACATTTTCTGTTTTTTTTTTTTATTAAAGTGTGCATTAAGTTTTTGATGATGTGTGTGGCTGCTTTAAAGGAATTACCTGACATTGATGGTAAAATGTAGTAAAAGTTTATTTATTTGCTTTATTTTGTTAAGTGTATATGCTATCGATTGCTTTAATTAATTACAGATTTATACCCTTACAAAAACACAACGAATTACTTGTATATTCGATTATTAAATGAATATAAATGTACATTCGCACTCGTATAATTAACTCATTGCGCTGGCCGCCATTTAGTCTAGTCGCGGTAACAAAATTGGCGACAATTATTTAGAAGCCAAATGGCATGCGAAAAATTAAATATATGTTGTTAGTCATTTGAAAGGCTGTTCGATCTGGCCATGTACTTGGATGTATCTAGTTATATGTATATTATTTAGCTGCAGCGATGCGACAATCAAATGGTTAAATGAATGTTTTGCTGCACTCATCCATTTATTCACGCGCCATAAACTGAGGACGAATTTATTTCAAAGGACTTGCGTTCGAACGTATAATAAAAATAATAAAATTAATGGCCAAAAGCAAGTGATGGGCAACCAGCAGGAGTATCCTATGGCGGGCTCGATTTCAATGTTTAGTCCACAGGTACAATAGCAACAACAACAACAACAACAACAACAACAATAACAATTACAATAACAGTGCACCGTTGTGGTTACAGTGGTGCCTGAATTAAATATATGAATGTTTGCGCATTCCATTGCAAATTGGTGCCGCGGTCAAAATAATTTTAGCCATTTGCATTGCATTGGGCCAGATTTTGGGCCAAATGCAGCTGCTGCCAGCAAATGGGGCTGCATAGATTTAGCCATTGCCATTGTTATTTACGCGACAATTGCAATAAACATCAGTTAATTTGTATTGCGCAGCTCCCAGCTCCTCCACCTCCGCCAACCCTTCCTTCCCCCCAGCTCCCTAACCAAAGCAATGTCCTGTCGCTGGCACATTAAATTAATTACTCATGTTATTATTCTGGCCGAAATGAAGTACGCAACAATTTATAATCGCGGCCAAACAAGATTAGAAGTACCTGCGGTATCCAATTCAAATCTACACCCAAAACATATCGCTCCCTCCCCCCTCCCATGCTCCTCCGCCCACCACCCACTAAAATGTGGTTGCTGCAGTCATTTTGCTTTATTAGTCAAAATGCGCCAAATCAGAATTCCACATTATTCGCATTCGAGAGTACTCCTCTGTTCGCAATTAACGTAAATTTATGATCAACCAATTTCAAAATAACTCAACATTTTCCACTGTCCTTTGCACAGAATGGCAATTATTGCTTGGCAGGATATATATACAGCCATATAAAATGTGTGTTTTTTTTTTTAATTTTTCATACACCGAATTTTGGTTATATGGGAGTTTTTAGTAGATCTTCAAAGGCATTACTGAGGTTGCATACTTATTACTATTTTAATATATTACTTATTTGTCTAATTTATTTATTAGATGAAGGAAAAAAAAAATTAATATAGCATACTTTACAGAGGCTCGAAATATTATTTCTTAGCTTGAATTATTCCGTAAATATTTAGTTTTAAATGTTTTAATTTTGATTTTTGTTCATAAACAAAGAAAGCTTAGCTAGTTATATGTGAATTTCAACAAATTAATTTACTATTAGAATAAATTTAAAAGATATTTTTATGTATTCATATTTTTCCCCTATCAATGGATATTTATTTGGGCAAACGAATAGAAAAGCTTACAATTCACAATGTAATCTTGGGATAAATTATACAACTACAACTGTGAATGCACTCAAACAGGACTTTAATTAGGCTGCAACATTTCTGCATTTGGGAATCAACAGGCGGCTGAAGCAACACAATCGCCTCATAATGCATCCGTTCAGCTGCAATGCAACCTCGTCCTGCCTCTGCTCCTGCTCCTGCCCCTGTTCCCCTTCCCAGCAACTGGTTGTGGCTGCTACTCCACTCCCTCAGCATGCGGAAGGAAACAAGTGCCGGATGCTACCCACCCTTTGTGTACATGAGAATGTGTGTGTGTGTGTGTGTGTGTGTGCAATTGTGTGTTTTGGCCTAATGCATGATTATGTCCAAAGCACACAGAAAGCATAGGCCAAAGCGCCTACAGCGAAACAACAGCAACAACCAGCTGGGGGGGCAGCCGAATGAAAGTCTCGGATTGGGCAATGCAACGAGGCGCATCTCCATATATTTGCATCGAAAATTTGCACATGTTCAAATCGAGATTTACGATGGCGAGTGACATCATTAATCAAGCGTCTGATTGGTGATCCTGTTCCTGTTAATTAATACAATAATGGATTGCGTGGAGACTCGAGTCTCGAGCCAAAGACGACGACAACCAAAACCCAAGCCCGGCGCCAGAATTTACGAGCCCAAAGAAGTGCGTTTAGGCGCTGGGCAAAATAAAAAACGAAGCAGCAGGAAAAACAAAACAAATATTAGACTTGCAGCTGCGTTTGCGTGTCTAACATTGATTTAAAATTTACAACATGTGAGCCAAAGGTTGGGCCAACATCGCCATATGTTGCATTGATTTATCATTAGAAGGCTGAGAACGCATGGCTAAAATGGAAATGTTGCAGCTGCTACAAGAGCAACAACAACAACAGAGGTGGACACCAAATAAATTTGCCAGTTGCTGCGGCCTGGGATGAGCCGCCAATAGGATCTCAGGCTAGCCCCCACACGCACACACACACACACACATAGACACGTTACACACAAATTTCAATTAACAATTTTACCCTTAATTTGGCCAAAAACAACAAAACCAGCAAAGATGACTTGAATTGAGGCTGAGCTGAGCTGAGCTGGCAAACTAAATTACAATTTGAAATCGCACCCACACAACCACCTAAAATCCACCCCACCTGCCTGACCACGCCAATTTGGCATGGGCTCGAGCATCAATTATGATTATCGTCACGTTTTATGAGACGTTTGCCCAACTTTATGACTGGGCGCGTGCTAGTCCAACGCCCCCAAAGTGTGCACTCTTATAATGAATATTGACAAAGGATATGCACAATATATATATGTGTGTGTGTGTATATATTAATATGTGTATGTGCATGTTCAGGTAAGCAGTCTTCACATCCTGGTTAGCACGAGACCCACATGTTTAGTTTTTGGTTTGCTTATTTTACGGAGTTTCACACTCGTTTATTCATTAGTGGAATTAGCTACGGCCTAAAACTAGTTTATTAAGAATCGGGTTGAACTCTCATGCAAGACAACTGTGACTCGAAGTTACCAAATATTGTGCTAATGAACATAACATAAGCTCTCTGAAAATCTACAAAATGCAAATATTTAAAACAGTTTTTTTTTTCATATTTTATTTAATATTTGATTAATAAAAACTAATTTATTTAAAAACTATAAAATACTTTAACAGATAAACAATAAATTGACGATTTTATTAATACGAATTAAATCGCTATTTTTATAACTTTTTGCTAACTATCAAATATTTCCGTTTACTCTTCTGATCTTTAATAATTACAATTTATTTTATTACTCAATGCCTTATTACAATTTTAGGTAAATTGTAATATTAAGTATACGTAAGTTCTGATTGCTAAGTTTACCTTCAAGATTTGATGTAAAAATATATATTATTAGAAAATTTCAATATTTATATCTCATATAAGTACTCAGTACTTAGCTTGTACAGGAACCTTGTCTCCGGATCTAATCTTGAAGTGATTTTTAGCTTGGCATTTGCGTTGAAATGTGAGCACAGTTGCTTTTAATTGTGTGCTCCAAAAAATAATAAGCAGAAATTAAAACGGGTAATGGGTAAAAGCCAGAAGACAGTAGACGGAAGACAGTAGAAGTCGACCCGCAATTAAAACTGGCAACAAACGAAATTTCAATTAGCGGCACTTAGCGGCAGCTGCCATTACCTAAAAAACCAACCCAAGTCGCAGTTAAAAAAAAAGAAGAAAATATCTAATAACAACTAAACGATATTAGGGTACAAATTAGCCGGGCACGCGGGCTGAGGGGCCCCTGGAATTAAATAGCGGCAGCAACTGCAGAAAAACCGCAGCCAAAGGAAAGCGGCAAAGCCGTCAAAGACGACACTTGGATTTTGGATTTGGTTTTTTGGTTGCCACATTAGGCAAAAACAATTTCATTTTGCAAATTGTTGTGTTGCATTTGCAGCAGCAGCAGCAGCCGCCGCATCAGCAAATTGGGCAAATCTTTTTGTGCGGCTACCGCGAACTGATTTCTTTGTAATTGGCCCCAAGTACCAAGCACTAAGTACCGAGTACTAAACTCATGCATGGGGCTTACCATTTGGTAAATTGAAACTGCGGATATGCAAATGGTTCGGTTAGCCAATCCAAAATAACGCACTAATTGCAATTTACGAGCGTGTTGTTAGAATTACCGAAAATTACCAAAAACTAAAACAGTTGCAAGCATAATTACCAACAAAATGGCTGTGGAACAATAAAAGTAAGCAAATTGGTTCATTTTGCCGCAAAATTGTTTCATTTTATTAAATTCAACCATTAGAAATAAATAACTAAAAAGCCATCCTGGTAACTATTGTGTTTAGTTAACTTCGAGATTATTCTTTCCAAGATTTTTTCTTTATTTGCCTAAAGTAAGCAGTTTGGATTTTTATAAACTGAAAAAAATGAAAAAAACGTTATTTGTTTTTTGTTGTTTTTTCAAAAAGAATATTCAATTGGAAACGTTCTAAGAGATGAGCAAAATATAGAAATAGAGAGCGACTGATACAGAGAAAACAAGTAAGATTGCTCTAGTCGGGACCTCCCGACTAGGAGATACCCTGAACCCAGCATTTAACACATACACACAAACTCTCGGCACTAAAT
>SCDY01002589.1:0-11225 GCA_004143825.1 Drosophila micromelanica | reverse complement strand
TGTGTGTGTGTATGTGTGAATTTGTGTATGTATGTGTAAACGAGCTGAAATGTTTATGGAACCAGATCGCAGGGTTCAGGGTATCTCCTAGTCGGGCGGACCCGACTAGAGCCTTCTCACTTGTTATCTTATATTATTAGAATTAATTATATTTAATTATAAATTAATTTATTTATCCGTTTTTAAAAATCTTTCAACCTTTTGTTTAATCATTTTATTTTAATTTAATCTGCATTAGTACCAATTAAAGGTATGTTTTAAATTGTTGTACATAAAAAATATACTCTGAATCAATTTAAATTTTATTAATTATTATTATTGATTTTATATTGTGCTGTAATGTAATAACTTTACTTTTATAAAAATGCTTTTAACCTTTTTAAAGACATGACTTTCTAATACTAATTAGTAACAACATTGTTTTGTAGAACACATAACTTCAAGAACTGTAGAAGTAACTGTACACTTAACTGTTTCGCCCACACACTGTGAGAGGCCAGCTAAATGGTAACCAAAATGGCAACAACATGGGAAGGCAAACAAAAGGTAACAAGCCGAGTGAACAAGCCGAGCAGAAAGTATTTTACAAATGCAATTGCAATTTAGTTGTCCGATTATTGGGTCAGATAACAGTGACATTTAAGAATGCGCAGTACAAAAAAATAAGAAAAAACAAAAACAAATATATATATATGTACGAGTGGAGGAGTATATGAGAGAGAGAGAGAGGAAATCAGAGAACACATAACGACGCACATGACCCATTAAAATTCCTCCTATCAGCTGGAAATTGACCTTACCGAACAGAACAATGTGTACAAATAAGTTTGAAACTGGTCAAAACTCAAGCGATCGGAATTTACTGAACTCAAATAAGTGATAATATATATAAATACCCCAAAGCAAATAATTTTTTCTAATAGAAAAAAAATATGTAAAATTTTAGCGCTTTTACTTGTTGATTATAGTTCTTATACAAATATAATCATTATTATAATTTATTTTGGTTGCTAAACATTCAACTCAGCTGATAAGCTTCTAGTCTCTTGCTGCGTATTTAAGTAAGCTGAGTGCACTTAAACGTTTCACAGCATCCGAAAAAGTTCGTCAGTAATAATGAATTTTAAGTACTTTGTATGTTTATAAAAAAAAAAAACAAAAACACAAAAAATAAAACACCAAATATTGACGAGCTTTCGCTCTTGCTCTTTCACTCTTGCCGTTTCGTAGCTGCTGCTGTTATCGCTGCTGCTGGCTGCCGGCGCCAACGCTAGACCGATACGGGACACGCCCACACGCCTGCCTCTACCGCCTTGTACGCCATGGTGCGCCGGCCAACCGACACCGCCCCCCGGCGCTATCAACTAAGCTGATGTGGATGCTAGCATAATCTGCTGCCGTTGTTCTCTTCCACACACACACACGCCCAAACATGTGTTAGCATTCATTTACTTTATGTAATTATTTCGTGCCATTTGCTAAACCAATTAAACTCCCATAAAGTATACAAATAAGTTTCTTACTGCCGTATTCTACCGTTCAGTAATTAGTATGGTTTTTTATGTGCGCCCCAAATAGTACGCGAGATTTCATTGCCTGCGAATTAAAATAAAGCTTTGAGTTTAGAGATTCTTTGCGGTCAGCAAATAACTAGAAATTTGTTTAATAAAATACATACATGTACATAAAATCCTACAAGTGGATTCTGGCCACGTCTCATTTCTCTCTCGCATGTTCAGTGTGAGTGCTTTCAGAATCCACATAATTGCTTCTGTAACTGATCTCTTGTGCTCTCACTCTCACTCTCACTCTCACCAATGCCACCACAGCTGAATACAAACCTTAAAGCAGCAAAGCAAACAGCAGGCAAAGCAAGGCGACTAAAAAGAATTTGCGAAAGCGCAACTATGAGAAGTAAATTGTAAGAGTGCGGCTTAAAAATACACCCAAAGCAATCACTGCAAATAAATGGTTGAAGTGCGATCCCGCACAACACTGATAATAATTGATATTATATTTTTAGTACAAACAAAGAGAAGAGAACACACAAAAGGAACAGAACACAAAAAACAAAATTAATTTCTGATTGCATACTTGTCTGAAGTTTACCTTCGTATATATGGATATAAAGTACAATTAATTTTTTCTTTAAACAATATTAAATGCATTTATGCTCAAAGCCGCGGCGCAATTAGTAGCGGTGATGGTGTGAACTGTGGTGATGTGGATTGTGATGATGTGGATTGTGGTGCTGTGGACTGTGATGATGTGGATTGTGGTGCTGTGGACTATGATGGCCACGGCGATTACCCCCGCCGCCACCGCCGCCGCGTCCATAACCGCCACCAAATTGCGGCATTGCCAAGGCGGCAGCAAAAATCGCAAATAAAATGATATGTGCAATCTAAAATTGTGTATTATTATTAAAAAATATTTATTTAAATGGCTTAGCACACTCACCAGCAACTTCATAACGACTGCTCTTTCAACTCTGAACTCGAAAATGTCGGGCAGGCGGCTTTTAAAGGCAGAAATTGCAAGGCGCCAATCATAAAAATCAATTACCTAAACATATCCATAAACACACACAACAAAAAGGTAATTCTCGTGCTTATCTGCAACATATGCACTCGGAAAATATTCATTAGTTTGACCTGTGTTTCTGGAAAACCGAACGTCATAAAAACGGATTGGTTTAAACCGCGATAGGCCCTGAGGATCTTTTCACTTTTCACAACATTTAAATCTTTTGTGTGTGCTGCACATATGTAAATCTTTAGGTAGATTTATGCAGACATTTTGCTGCAACTTTTGTTATTTGTTTAGCTTATTAAATACGTGTTTTACACATATACCTAGGCTGACTTTCTCAGACATGGACATAAGTCTAGAGACACAGTTGAGATTTTATCAGCAACAAGAACGAATTTTTTGAACCTTTATGTTATTAAGTGATCAGAATATGAAATGATTTTCACGATATTTAGAAAACAAATCCCCACGATTAAAATAACATTTCTTAAAAAAACAAACATCAATTGATCTTTTACAAGATCTTCAAATGCGTGCTTTGAATATACGCATCTACATGAGTTAGCTTAGAGGGGCTGAGAAAATATCAAACAAGGATTACAAAAAAAACAATTGCCACAGCTTAGTTTCGGTTTATTAATTTTATTATCTGAAATGTCTAATAGCGTCCTTGGTGACGGTTGTTGCCATGTCCACCATGTTCACCACCGAAGCCTTGCTGGCCATGTCCACCCTGTCCAAAACCTTGCTGGCCATGTCCACCCTGGCCAAAACCTTGCTGGCCATGTCCACCCTGGCCAAAGCCTTGCTGGCCATGTCCACCCTGGCCAAAGCCTTGCTGGCCATGTCCACCCTGGCCATATCCAGAGTTATTGGCCAGGACAGCGACGATCAGGGCGAGGAATACGATCTTGAAATGTATATAAAAGCAGCCATAAGTCATTTCGTTCGAGTTAAGGACATTCCGGACTCGAGGCAACTTACCAGAAATTTCATTTTGATTTGATTTGATTTTTGCTGCAGCACTTTCAAACAAGTTCTAACTGTAAAACAGCAGACGGCGGCTTTTTATACACAGCCAAATGATTTTTTCTAAGAACGATTTCAGCATCAAAAACAAACAACGGAAAAAACAAATATTTCAAAATAACAACACACAACAGCACACAACTATATACATAAATTGAAATATAAAAATATAGAATTTATTTAATGATAAGCTAATTTTTCTACACGCTTTTACATATGTATATAATATATATGTAATATGTGTGTGTGTGTGTGTGATTGTGTGTTTGAATCAACAAAAATTAAGAATGCTCGACTAGGAGATATTATGAATCTGGCGATCTATCGTTGAAAACATTTATTATATAATATAGCCTATTGCATACATTTGAACAAAACCAATATTCCCCTTTTACCCATTTCCAATGGGGTCGGGGTATAAAAATATAATTTTTCCATCTATTATCAACCTTAAACTTGAACTCAACCTAAATAATTAATTAACGTTGCTGGGAGTACAACTAATAAAAAAAAAAAAAGTAAGAAAATAGAACAAGCTATCAAGTATATGAGGGATCATTCGCAGAGATCTACACAGTTCAAAAGTTTTTAGAAAAAAAAAAAAACAGTTTTATACAAATAATAGAGAGTTATGAAAAATATATAACAATTAAATATCAGAGTATATAAACTATACATACTTTTAAAAAATAAAAAAAATCTATGATCATTATTTTATGATTTACTATTTTAACGATTTCGCCAAAGTCTTTGCAGTCGATAACCAATGAATATCTAGCGAGTAAGATTGCGTATTTTTTTTTAATCTTTGGTTAGAGTGCGGGGAGATATCCTTTTGGAAACGAGATCCTGTGTCTGATTTTCGCTAACTTTTCGATTCTGAAATCGATTTGTATCGATATTAACAGCGCAACATATCGACGAAAAACAAGGTTAAAGTTTACGTTCATACTATCGCTCGGACGGACTGGTAAAATCAATTTAGAGCGTTTCCTTGTATGCTTTGCGGTATTGGAGATTATTATTCTACTCATTTGCACTGTATTGTATTTGAATACATTTAAAAAAAAAAAAATATATATATATATAAATAAATTTACACTGCATACTTTCAAGCGGCTCCCATTATTAAGTATGCGACAATGGCGTCAAAAATATTGGCATTTGGTTTGCTTACTTAAGACATATAATATGAGAGTCACAGGAAATTTAATCCACAACATCTAAATATGCTAAAAATAGCATTTCAAACTTCTACAAAATAAATATTTTAAAAAATGTAAAAATCTTTATAAATATTTCTGCGAAACATCCCAAATTACTACTAGGTCCCTAAGTACAAAACCATTGTTTATCATCATAATTGCATTATTAGTATTTTAATTTTTTCAATGAACAAAATTCACACAATGCACTTCTGCAGATCAGTTGTGTTTAACAGCTGTTATCTTAACATTAAATGGCAATGTAAAGATTTATTTTATGTAACATAACAGTCTGATGTATTTCCTATGTATTTAAATAAAAAATTCTTTGTTTTAGTTTTTTTTTTCGCAATTGTAAACAATAATGCAGAGGTGAAATTGGCTAATATTCCAGTTGTAATTGACGTAAAAAATAAATCGGTTAAGATATGAAGCCCGCTGGCGATCCGAGGTAACATTTCTAGCGTCGAAGACAGACATTTTATTTTTCGGCAACCTTCAAACTGCAAGCTTTGTGTGTGTGTGTGTAACTGGGAAATACCATAAACCCTGCGATCTCTCGTTGCAAACATTTCAAGCCTCTCTCCTCTGTGTACAAAATCACATATAAAATCACACACACAAAGCAAATGGGAGGAGGTAATAGAAATCCGAAATAATCTTAATTTGCATATGCTTAACGAGAGTAATCTAGAGTATCTTGCTCTAGCTCCTATGTTCCTAGATCTTGAAAACACGAACTAAAAAGTTACAATTAAACTTTCTTGCTTATGTATCCACTAAAATTGATGCGATGGAGCCTATTCCATATACACCTACAATTCGTACATTGACATATTCATTTGAAATGTGCTCAAAAAAGTTAAGACTATTGTACATTTTTAACAATTAAAGAAAAACGGTTTATGGCGTAGGCTATCAGCTAATTGAAGTAAAATTTATCGTCTATAATTGGAGAGTTTTAGTCCCTGGCTCTTATATAGAGGGACAGAATATATACATTCTATGATTCGGAGATGATTCCTTTCGCCTGTTGCATACATTTGCACATTGCCATAAGAAATTTTATCAGCAACAACTGCGAATTTTAAACATTCTGAAGATTAAACATTTTATAAATATTTATACATACATACATTTATAACTTGTACATATAATATAAAAGAAAAAACAAAAAACACAATACTCAAAGTATGTCGAAAAATTGCTTGTCATTCAAAAAATTATACACTTTTATATTTTATTTATATGTATATAGTTGTATACATATGTTGTTATTTTGAAATAATTGTTTTTTCCGTTGTTTGTTTTGATGCTGAAATCGTTCTTAGAAAAAATCAGTTGGCGGCTGTGTATAAAAAGCCGCCGCCCGCTGTTTTACAGTTAGAACTTGTTTGAAAGTGCTGCAGTAAAAATCAAATTAAATCAAAATGAAATTCCTGGTAAGTTGCCTCGATTCCGGAATGTCCTTGAGTCGAACGAAATGACTTATCGTTTTTATTTACATTTCAAGATCGTATTCCTCGCCCTGATCGTCGTTGTCCTGGCCCGTAACTCTGAACGTGGTGGCCAGCAAGGCTTTGGCCAGGGTGGACATGGCCAGCAAGGCTTTGGCCAGGGTGGACATGGCCAGCAAGGTTTTGGTCAGGGTGGACGTGGCGAGCAAGGTTTTGGTCAAGGTGGACGTGACCAGCAAGGTTTTGGACAGGGTGGACATGGCCAGCAAGGATTCGGTGGTGGACGTGGCCAGCAGGGCAACAATCGCAACTATTAAATTGATTTAATTACTAATAAAAATTAGAAACCAGATAATTTAAACTATACTGTGGCATTGTTGTTTGTGTTCAGCCAGTTCTCCATATATATTTAAAGCTTCGTTTCAGCAATTTATTTGAAATATTCGAATAACAACCTCATAGATTTAAGAACATCCTGACTTAAAAAAAAATTTACGTATATTGCTTGATCCGCTCAAAACTCTCTATCTGCTCCCATCAGAAAAATTATCTCTTAAATATAAAAACGGGTAGAGAGTCTTTTGGTCGTAAGTTGTCTTTTTGTAAAACATCATTAAGTTACGCTTGACACCTTTCAACCTGTTGACATATATTGCTAAATCTACTAGCTAACTGAATTAAATTTTTGTCATATTGATTAGGTTTTTCGACCTTGACTCGCTTCTGCTATAAATAATATTATAACATCTTTGTATTGACGTCGTGCTTTCGAATAAATGACTTAATCTCAAAATAATAGTAAATAAATATTTATGTGTATATTTATATATAAAAAATAAATATAAAAAATATATGTGTATATAATAGAATTATATATTTATTTGTTTTATTTTTTTTTATGTATATTTACATTTAAGCTTTTACTTATATATTTTTAGCTTGAAATTTAAAAGAGAATTGACTGCCTAATGTATACCAAAGATTACAGAAATAAAAACAATAATTGCCTCAGTTTAGTTTACGTTATGAGATTTCTCATTTTTATTATTTATTTTAATTAGCTTCAGCGGTCAAAAAGCGATGTTCATTACCAACCACCGCCACGTCCACCCTCGTATCCACCACGTCCTCCTTCGAAACCGCCACGTCCACCCTCGAATCCACCGCGTCCTCCCTCGAATCCACCACGTCCACCTTCGAATCCACCACGTCCACCCTCGAATCCACCACGCCCTCCTTCGAATCCACCACGTCCACCTTCGAAACCGCCACGGCGATCTTCGAAACCAAATTGATGGCCGCAGACAGCGACGATCAGGGCGAGGAATACGATCTTAAAAAGTCAATAAAAGAGGCCATTAGTTCGATTTTTCGAAGGACCTTTAAGGCGCGAGGCAACTAACCAGGAATTTCATTTTGATATATTGATTTTACTTTAGCACTTTCAAATAAGTTCTAACTGTAAAGCGGCAGGCGGCGGCTTTTTATACACAGCAGCCAAATGAATTTGTTGTAATTTCAAAATCAACGGAAGCAAATATTTCAACATTTTAAAATGTACAAGGTATGTTTGAAAATCGCTTATCATTAACTGTACATATTATATATAGACATATGCATATGTGTAGAAATATTTTTAAAAATTTTTTAGAAGGTATTTACACATTTCAGTCAAATGTGTAACATTGTTTTAAAGCATAACTAAAGTATTATAGTAGGAAAGGTCATTGTAACCAGATAGATCTATCAGATATACTAAAATCTGTATGAGTACTGTATTTGTATTATTTATGTAACTGTATTTCCTTAAATATTAAATAAGTAAATATTGCATTTAAGCGTATTTAATTGTCGACGTATGAAATATTTTAGTTGGTCTTGACAATTCATTTGTTATTGCTGCTTATCTGTCTGTCTGGCGGCCCTCAAGATTAATGGACTTTTACGTAGGCATTAAATAAAATGCGCCCAATTTGTTTGTATGAATCAACAAAAATAAAGACGATTTTAAAAAAGAAAATTTTTCCATTTATTATTAACCTTAAACTTGAACGCAAACTGGGTGAATGCCAAACGTACAACTATTAAGACAAAAAAATAAAAAAATAACCAATGCGACTGCTCAAGTCGGGACCTCCCGACGAGGAGATACCCTGAACCAAGCATTATTTAACACACAAACTCTCGGCACTTAATAAGTATTGTTTTAAAATTTAATGGCCAATTACCAACGAAAACTAAGAACCGAACCTGGGACCCACAGCTTAAGCTGCACAACTCTTATCAACTGCACCACACTCCCATTTAAATTCACTTATGATATAAAATAACTTAACCATATTTAAAGAATAATTCAAGGAAACGCTAACAACATTCTCCTTTTCTCATTCAACGCTAGACAACATTTTGCATTTTTATGTATGCGTGCACATGAACATAGAAATAGATTGTTCTGCAGCTTGGATCCCACTACGGAAAGGACATTCTTGATTTTCTCGTGAATGATATGTAAAATAATGTACAAACCAATTTGCAACAGTGTAGCATTAGATTTGCGGTTTTATGGATTTATCGATATTGGGGGCGATTAGGGAGAGGCATGCAGAACCTGAATGATTTACATTCGCATCGTTTACGCGAACATATAATATTAAAAAAGTTTGATATCACTAACTCATATAGTTTGGGAGTTATGCTTAAAAAATCGAGCCAAAGAAGCAATAAATATCGATATTAAGAAAACGGAAAGAGTTATCGATCTTTTGAAATAAACTTGATCTGCGTAAGGTATATACGAACCGAATGAGTCCAAGATCAGCTTTTAAGCTTCTGTAGCCTCTAAAATTGGAGTGTTCATACAGACGGACAGGCAGACGGACAGACGGACATGGCTTAATCGACCCGGCTAGTGAGGCTGATCAAGAATATATACACTTTATGGGGTCGGAGATGCTTCCTTCTGCCTGTTACATACATATGCACGAAACCATTATATCCTGATTTACACATTTTCAATGGGTTCAGGGTATAACAAGTAAGATTGCAGTCGGGAACGCCCGACTGAGAGATGAACCATGAACACAGACTTTTTTAACACATGCTTCCGTCACTTGATGAATATTGAAGTGATTAAAAACTTAAAAAAGAACAAGTAAGAACATTGCAGTCGGGCGTTACCGACTGCTTTATATTTGTTGACGTTCTTAACTTTTACTACTTTATTGACAAATTTCGGTATTTTGCAAAGATGTGCGGTGAGTGTTGCGGGTGACTTTAGCATTTAACCAAGTCTTTAAGCGCGGTGACCAGTTATCTACGTTCCACATTTGTCTAAGCATATTTGTGGGAGGCATACAGTCATTCCCGTTCTGGTGGTGCTCAATCCGTAGGTAAGGTCACCAGCTATCACAAATAAACCAAATTTGGTGGCTCTATCTTAAAATTTGTGGGAAATATATACGTTTTATCGATTGGAGCTATCAAAGATATCGTTCTGTGATGTTTGTGGGAATCATAGGCATTTTAATTTTTTTAGTGGCGGGGCGCTGGGTGCGTTATAGTGGGCGTGGTCGGGATATAGGGGGTGCAATCTGTGGGGGAGGTCGCCACCTATCTAAACAATAAGTTTGAGTGCTCTATCCTAAAAATAGTGGGAAATATTTACCTTTTATCGATTTGCAATTTGAGGTGTATCGACAATAATCAATCAAAAATCACAATAATACAAACACTTTCTCTGAAGAGGATAACTACAAATATGTATCCAAAGTTTCAAATCCCGACAGACGGACAGCGTGACGAACATTGCAGTAACCCAATATACTAGTTTCGCTTCGTGAAAGAGTATAAAAATTAAATTAATAATTATCAACGATTCTGCACCGAGGATTGAACCGCCGACCCCTCAGCTTAAGCCGGACCATTCTTATCGACTGCACCACACCATCACTTAATTCGTAACATAATTAAAAAAACAAAAAATTTCAAGAAAGTAATAATAATTATTGATAAATAAACGAAGGAAGCCAATTAGCTGCGCTTGGCCCCTAATAAGGTAAAGAGATTCTGCTCATAAAATGTAAAATTGTATGTACAAACCATTGTGCAAGTCTGTAGCACTTGATTTATAGTTAGTTAGCTAGTTAAATAGTTGGGAATTATTTAAAATCTGTTTAAAGCCAACCAATTAAAATATATTGGTGGCTCTAGCTCTTATTGTTTAAGAGTTATGCCTAAAGAACGGGTTAAAGAACGTGTCGAAAGAAGTTATCGATAATGTATCAGTCGATAATTTATCTTATATCAGCTTTCTAGTTTTGTAGTCTCTGAAATCGTCATGTTGATACAGACAGATATACAGACAAACAAATAGACGAAGCTTAATCATATCAGCGCTCGGTTTAATGTATTATAAATAAAAAATAATAAGCTATCAAGTATAGGACATGGGTTATGTAAGGTTAAGTGGGGACTTTCAGCAATTAATGAGTATTGAGGTGGTTAAAAATTAAAAAAATAATTTAGCTAGCAACGAGAAACGAAATATACTACTCCGTGAATCGAACCACTGACCCTCAGCTTTAGCTGAAAAACTCTTATCGACTGCACCATACTATTATTCAAATTTTCTTATGATATAATATAACCAACTGTAAAAAAATTTCAAGGAAAGGAGATTTAAAAAAAATAAAACATAAGCCCCAGTCTGACCCAACACGGGACTCGAACCCGCATTCTTCGACTTCAGCTAAAACAATCCTAACGGCTGCGCCACACTATCATTTGACACAGTTGGGATAAAATTCAAATTGTACTATACAATATAATTCCAAGAAACACGCCAACATTTACAATTGTGTTTCTATGTGCTCATGAACACAGAAGTTTTTTTTATTTATTTACATATATAAAAGTCGACAAATCGAGTGTCAACAGAAGTACAAAAGGTATTAAACGCTAAAAGCCTAACAGGATTATAAACAATTGATAATAACATCACCAA
>SCDY01002588.1:0-11228 GCA_004143825.1 Drosophila micromelanica | reverse complement strand
ATACTTATTAAGTGCCGAGAGTTTGTGTGTATGTGTTAAATGCTGGGTTCAGGGTATCTCCTAGTCGGGGGGTCCCGACTAGAGCAATCTTACTTGTTTTTTTTTTTTTTTTTTGCATAGCAAAACTGAAATTTATCTTAACAATATTGATCGAAGCTGTGGCGCAGCTGTTAGGAGTTGTGCGGCTAAAGTTGGAGGAACCGGGTTCGAACCCCGCATTAGACAGTGTGAAATTTTTATATTTTCTTTTTTTTGTAATTATTAATAATTATTATTAATACATATACTTTTTATGAAAAAAAAACAGGATTTTGTTAGCTTTGACTTGAAAATTTTTTAAAGATGGTTAAGATATGTTATATCATAAGCGTATTTATATGGGAGTGTGGTCCAGTCGATAGAAGTTGTGCAACTGAAGCAGTGGGTCCTACGTTCAAACATCGCCCGATGTAAATTGATTTTTTCATTGGTAAATGCCAATTATATATTTTTTTTTAATTTTCAACCACCTCAATACACATTAAGTGCCGAGAGTTTGTGTATGTGTTAAATTCTGGGTTCAGGGTATCTCCTAGTCGGGAGGTCCCGACTAGAGCAACCTGTTATTACAAGACGGGGAATGCTTTGCCTAAGCATAGCCTTGGTACCAAAGGTGTGCGGATGTCAGTTGCGCTAACGTGAATTGCGCAGACGCACCTCCCCAGATAAGGGAAAATTTTTAAAAAATGTTAATGGGTAGGAAAAAGACTTTCGGAGACGCCAACGAAGCGCATACAACACTTCTGTAGTAGACACTATTACAACTGTTAGCCAACAACCTATTTATGCTGAGCTGTACCTATATCCTATGGTCTTAGCTGAATTTGTCTATAAAAAGATTCAAAACCTCAAATGGTAAAATATATAAATTTGTTTCCCCCTATAACCACCCCAAATAAATGATGTCGATGACGTCAGGGTTTTCTCGAAAGATAAAGTATATAATGTCAGGTATGCTGACTGGGCGCTTAAAAGCTTGTGCGAAGCAAATATGAGGGTATCTGAGGAAAATTACACAATAAAGTGTACATTTCCTTGGATTTGTTGTCACTAGTGACGGGGCCAAAACAGACCTAAACATGGTTAAGGCCATTCAGGACTTCCCAAAGCTCATGACAGTTCTTTAACTCAGATCGTCGTTGGGACTCACCAGCTATTATAAATGCTTTATCAAAGATTTTGCATCAATAGCGGAACTTATCGCCGATGAGTCAGTCAGCAAATATAAATCGCGAACAAATCCAGTCGAATTTTCTGATAACCAGCGTAGTGCTTTGTAGAAACTGCTTCGACACCCTGACTTCGATAAATGTTTTATAGAACGACCGACGCTTCGGGACATGGTATTGGAGCAGTACTTTTCCAAGCAGGGCCAGAAGTTAATTATGTCACAAACGAAAGAGAGCTTCTAGCCATCGCTTGGGCTTATGGTAAGATACGATACTACGTGAAAAAGTGTCACAAATTATTATTATTTACTTGGGTTGGGTATGCATATATCACAACAGCACAAATCGGGTTATGGATATTTTCAGTATTACTGAAAGAAGAGTAATTCTAATCACAGAACACAACAGAGCCCACAGGACAGCGCAGGAGAATGCATAGCAGGTCCTCAGAGTACTATTTCCTAAAGCATCTAACAAAATTTTAGAGAACTTCAAGACCTGCACTAGACATAAGACGACACCCTAAAAAACAAGAAATTGGTGAGACACTGATTCCCCTACATGCTGGGTCGATGTTACATGTGGACATTTTCTCAACTGACAAAAAAAATTTCTGACTTGTATTGACAAGTTATCGAAAACCTCTATAGCTCAACCAATCCCATGGTCAAAAATATAATTGCCAAGCTACCGCAAGAACGGCATTTTGTAAACAGTCAGCTCATGCGCCAAGCAAATTTATGCTGGTGGCGTAGACGCAATCATTTGGATCGACGACTGAATAGTCATCATCAACGATAGAGCCACGTCGGTCTGCGTAAATGAAGGCACGGAGTCCAATCACTTTCAATAATCTGGTAACAAATCAATCGCAAAAATGGCCAAATCCGGTTTCGAGGCATCGACCACTCTGTTAAATGGCACAGGTCATTAGGACATCCTTAGTCTCCTTTAGCTTCATCGATTAAATGAACGTAATTTAATAAGAAGTCGGAGACAAAATTGGCAGCATCAACTTGGCCATATTGTTGCTTGTTCTTGCAACAGTCTGTGACACGGTCATCGGCATCGACGTGACCGGGTTTGACTCTAGCACAGACTCAGCTCTGGGCCGGATGTCTTTGCACAGCAGGCAATGCACGAGGCACTATCTAAGCGTTTCTGAAACTTTGCAACTTGGTCAAGTTTTAATAAAAACTTATTAAATAATATAAAAAATAAAAGAACTAACGTTTACTCAATTTGTACTCATGTTGATTTAGCTCCATGTTCAGGTAAGTTCTTAAGTCTCCTATCTATCTATATCGTAGCCATGAGTTCCGTTTATCCTTCCGAACTTATTTCTTGAACTTGTGGAATCATTCCGTATGATCTCTTCGTCCGCTTGTTTAGCAAGCTTGCAGTGTTCTTGAATATGTTTATTTTGTTCATTAAAGCTTCTCTCTCCTTCTTTGATATTATTATGGTGCTGAACTTCCCATTTTGTGTTCCGGAGATTTATAAGAATGAGGAGGATGGTAATCAAGATAATTTAATGTAAATTAGATGTACCTGTGGTCTGAGAAGGATGGCTTCTTAACAACACTCAATTCTGTCACTTGTGATCTGATAAAATTGTTAAGTTTAAAATGTTTCATGAATTGAGTCTCACTAAAGTAGACTTTTCACCGATATGCGTATCTTAATCTAGATTCTTTTACAAAAGATAATAGTGTTAATTGGCGTACATTTCGATTGTAAGGGGCTGTTTCCTAATATCTGTCTTCTCGCTAAGTATCTTTAATTGATCGAAGGTCCGCACCTATCACTAATCACTAATCGACTCACGGCTTGGTGCTTTCGTTAGGCGATACCGCTTATGCTGGTGCTTGGTGGCTAGATGCTCTTCTACTTTATTGGACTGCATGACAGTCTTTGTTGCGAAATGTTGCCAACCCCCGGCCCACTCGGCCCTCAGCATCTTTCTCGGGGGTGAGTTCTCCGCTGCTGTGAAGCCCATTCCTGATCTTTAAAGCGGATTTGTATTGGGCCTTTCCTTTCTTGGACTCTTTTGTATTTTAAGGCTCAACCTGAGAAGAGGTTCTTTCACCATTCTGAATGGAAGATATCAGAAACTCTTCGTCGAGTTGCTGTTTTGCACTGTGTGGTAGTAGTCGCTTTGCAACTACTGGCCTTCTGTTTTGGCTGATATCAAGTCGCAGTTTCCTTTTCTATTCCAACAATGGGGGTTTTAGAAAGTGCAAGGCTCATTGCCCGGCCGACACCCGCATAGATGGCACAGTTCAAGTTAGTCCGTCAGCGTTTAATTTATATTATTAGAATAACATAAATTAATAAATCCAAAATCCATTTCTTAATATTGCAATTTCTTTACATAATTAAGATTCTTCAGATAATTCGGTGTAGCGGTCGGAATGTATGTATAGCTTGTCCCATCAGAATCCGGTGGAGGTATTGATCTCTGCCTTGGACAATGACGTTTTAATCACCGATCTAACCTACATTTAGTCACTATTAGTAGGGACTCCTCAAAGCAGAAAAAGGGTTAGGATTTTCTGTGGCTTTGGGAACCGTCTATTGGATCTGAACAGTTTTCTGAGTTAAGATATATCTTTTAAATAGTAACTGGTGGCGGTTTGTTGGAATTATCTCCAGCAACTCTCACATAGAAACGAATTCGAATCTCGACAATTCGTATCCCGATAAATGGAAAACCTCAGTAATTCGTAACACCACTGAAATGCCTTGTTAATTTGTTATTGGTCGCTAATTTTGACAACAAAAATCAATGAAAAGATGCGCAAATCGATAGATACCAATCGAAAATTAAATTAAAGTGTTTCTGTTTTTATATTCTTTATATTCTATTAAATTAAAGTATTTTCTGGTGTTAAATGTAAACAAAATTTTCATATAGGATAAATAATAATAATTATTGGTATTTCCAAATTATAAACTTCTAATTACATCCGCTAGTCGTGCCGCCTCTTTAATATATTCCCTTTACAATTTTCGTAGTCCGTTTTCCTGTTGTCGCTTCTTACGACGGTTCACATTTTGGGAAGTCAACTTTTCTTCTTGAAGATCGAAAACTATTTAAATTGGGCTTTTGTCACAGCTCGCGTCAAAAAATTCCCCTCAGCTTTGCTCTTTACCGTAGAGGATCTCTCTTGCATGGTATGGACTTCAGC
This sequence comes from Drosophila micromelanica, assembly GCA_004143825.1. Classification (NCBI taxonomy): domain Eukaryota; kingdom Metazoa; phylum Arthropoda; class Insecta; order Diptera; family Drosophilidae; genus Drosophila; species Drosophila micromelanica. The sequence continues at coordinate 6,829 of SCDY01002588.1, read as the reverse complement.
AGCTTGTTTATCGGAGGATAGTAAACTTGTTATGTTTACCATTATTACGCTATTGGGTGATCCCCAATATTCCAATACATATGGGCCCTTTATAGCGAAAATCAAGACTTTAATTAATTTTTTAATTTAATTTTTTTGTAAATATGGTATGTTTGTAGCTTTTTTTTTTTTGTTTAATGCGATTTTATTTGATTCTTGAAAGCTATCGAATATATATATTTATCAAACAGCCAGGGTAGAATGGTTTTATGCAAATATATGTAACAGGCAGAAGATGGAATCTCTGGCCCCTAAAGTATTTATATTCCGAATTATAATTTATTCAGATCCAAACAAAAAAAGCTAGAGCCCCTTGATTTTCGACTATAGAAAAAACCGTATATGTAGCGTACTTGTTAATAATTTTACAGGAAATGTATATCAAGAAAACTCTTGTCCAATTATGCGATTGGGGTACTGTATATTGTTAATATTTATATTATTATTATACATATCATCCTTATTTACATTTTAAAGCGAAGTGGTTGCGGGTTCTACACCCATTGATACCGACAGTAAAGCGGGATCTGCTTTCATCAAAACTCAAAATTTCAATCGTCGCCCTATATGTTGAGAACTTTGCCCCCTACGGGGGTTACAGAAACGGTGAATGAGACTCCTCTAAACGGGCGACGGTTGGCAATGGCCCCTTGGCTACCAATCGTGGAGGCAACTGTCCTCTGATTGCTGCCTACCCCGATGCTAAATTGTGTCGTCTGGATAGTTGTGCCAGAGTTACCATCGGTGATGGAGTTTGCTACCCTGTCTCAATAATGTTTGTGTCTGACATTTTTACGCGGGAGCCGTGTCGCATGTTTTTTGCTCTTGGGAATACAAACACTGCCATTTTGCTTGGTCGCACCTCGCTGTGCTTCGCTACTTTCGGCTCGCGTCGGGATTCGTCATTGACCGCGGGCTGACCCTTGTTTCTAGTAGTCGTATGCGATTTGCCTCGTGACTTGAGGCTTCCCGTTACTCACCCGATCTTAATTTTCCCTTTTTTTTCGCTGGCAGTCGTGGTCGTAAGCGACTCGCCTCTAGATACATGATTGCTTATCACTCGCCCGAGTTCCTCACCATTCATGCCTTCTGTTGCAACTAGTCGCTGCCAGCAGAAGGTATTTTTTTTTTGTACTTGCGACTATGGCCAGCGCTGTCCCTCGCTCATTACTTGTCGCTTTTGACGATTAATTAAATTATCTAAGTAATGGTTATGGCTATGGGTAATAAATTTTCCAAATCTCTTATAATTCGCAACGAGTAACGTTAAAAACACATTTTCAGTTTAACTACTGTTAACTTTTGTAGATTATTTTCCCGCCTTCATGTCGCCTTACACTATACAAAAAGGTATTTTTCTATTCTGAATTTCTGTTTGAAAAATAGAGTATATTGATTTTGTGCAATGTCAGTCTTGCTGTCCTTGCATCCGTCTGTCCGTATGAACGCAATTTTTTATTTTAATAACACCCTTCTTCAAATTTTACTAGCTATTCTGAGTCCTTCCATCCAATTTGGCAATTCTTAGATCGCTCGGAGACTATATCTGATGAGACTATATCTGATGGATTATCTTCTGATTTAACGCCGTCAGTTCTTTTTCATAAAACTTTGTGTTTATTTGTGCAATTATTAATTTAAGCTATTACTCCAAAATATAAGTCTATTGCTTCTGTAATTTATTTTATGAACTTCTCATTTTTTATTTTTATTACTTCGCTTAAAGATGTGTCGTACTTAATTTTAATTTTGTAACTGAGTTACCTATTGTAATAGGAGATAACCAGTCCAAACTATACAATTTACTTTAAACTTGAAATCATTGTTTGTTGTAATGGGTTTCTTCGATTGAAATTAATTTTTTTCCATCGATATTCACTACCTTTTCTATAGATTCTGGTTTATTTGTTATCTTTTCACGAGATACTTCTTTTATTTTTTCTTGATAATCTACTATGGAATCAGCTCCCGACATTAGATACTCCATATAAAAATCATTTCTGATATATTCTCGAATTGCTTTATTCTTACAATTCTTCGCTATCTTTTCCAGCACTCATGTTGCTAAATATGGAGCTGATACGGTCCCGAATGTGACTATCGTCAGCAAGTAACTTTTTACTTTTATACTTTGGTTTTGTAATGTTCGTCTTGCTGTCCGTCCTTCCGTCTGTCCGTCTGTCCGTATGAACGCAATTATTTTCGCCGCTATTGAAGCTAGAGACTTGAAGTTTGGATATATACTCGTGTATACCTGCGTCAGATAAAGTGTTAAGGATTTTGAGATGCGCCCACTGGCGGCGTGGCAAACCGATAACACCTAATATCGCAAATCGATAAAGTCTATTACAAATCGGATATGGCAATATCTCCCACAGTTTTTTAGCTAGGTCACCAAATTTGGGATTTATATTACTGGTATGCTCCCCCAAACATCACAGAAAACTTTTGGCAACGCCCACTCCCGCCCCCGCAATCGCGAAAACCGATATACCTTATAGCTCGAATCGATAAGTGTTGCATATTTGCACAATTTTAAAGCTAGAGTCACCAAATTTGGCATGTAGATAGCTGCTCTAAAGATTGAGATCTTGATTTTCCGGCCTCGCCTACTCGAACGCACCCCCAGCGCGCTCGCCCATAAAAATCGGATATGGCTATATATCCCACAGATTTTACCTAGAGTCACCAAATTGTGTATATATATTGCAGGAATGCTCCCCCAAACAACTCAGAAAAAATTTTTTGGCCACGCCCACTCTCGCCCCCGTATTCGAAAAAAAACGATATATCTGGCAGCTCCAATCGATAACACATATATATTTCCCACAATATTTAAGATAGAGTCCCCAAATTTGGTATGTAGATAGCTGGTGACCTCCCCTAAAGATTAAGACCTTTATAGATCGGCACAAAATTTCGGCGACGAACGCTGTTCGAAGGGCTCAGAGGGGTGTCTCACATCGCCGAGTACCGGATCGTCATGAACCTTCTGAAGCAGCGCTACTACCCCAAGAAACCGGCAGCTCAAAGCACACTCGCAGCGTCTGCGGCAGGCCCGATACATCTCGACGTTTGTTTTGACGGTCCAGGGAGCTATTCCGCCGGCTCCGAGTGCTGAATCTAAAGGTTAATATAAAAAGTGTGACTTCTTCAAGAGGGGGTTGGTATACTTGGGCCACGTGGTGAGTGGCGGTGGGATAAAGACGGATCCCGAAAAGCTAGCGGCAATCTGAGTTTTGAAGGCACCGACGAACTGGAAGGTGCTGCGCCAATGCCTGTGTAGGCATCCCGATGCCGCCGCTTCGTGCCCAACTTTGCGTCGATCATGCAACCCATGACGGAACTTTTGAAGCCTAGATCAACTACTCGGCTACCTCTCTGCCATACTCTATGGGCCACACGACGTCGATTTTACGTCATAACGACCATATTGCCTTACAATGAACTCAATCGGTAGTCTATTGACCGGATCGCCCACTGGGCTAGAGTTGCAACAGTTCCGACTTATACTACCACAAGGGAAAGCAAGCTCCAGCAATGTCACGAAAAGCCGCAAGAAAAGGCGAAAAGACTATAGGATGTCTTTGACACTGTCCGCAGCAGAATGCAGAGTGCCTCTTACCCGTCCTCTTACCCGGAGTGCACTATTACCCGGAGCCCACGGAAGAATAACGCGACCCCGACATGTGGTCACGATCGGAACCGAGACGTGAAGTGCGACGAGAGGCGATGTCTCTGCACCAGCATTACTGGTACGAGAATGATGAGAGCTTTGCGGAGGTGGGTGACGGATACATCCAGCTAGTACACGCGCAAACGACGACGATCCTCATCGCAGGAGCAAGACTCTCTGCCCCCGCTACGGGCACTGCCCTCGCCGCCACCCATGAGTCGGGTGGATAAGTCCCCGCACCGTCAGAGGACGACAGAGGATCGGTTGAGATTCCATCCGGACAGTCTGGAAAAGTCCGGTCACCCGCCTCGCCCCACTGAGAGACGGCCACGGTGAAAAAATTCCCGTGATGGACCAGACCCAGCCGAGAAGCAGAGCGAGTCCACCACCGACGTCGCCCCGGCATCCCGATCAGAAGCGCTCACAAGCGATCACAAGCGTTCACAATCCAAAGGGCCCGTGGACTGCAAGTCGTCGAGCAAGCGCTCCAATCCGAGGGGACCGAGGACCGCAAGTCGGCAATCAAGCATTCCAAATCTGAGTGGATCGAGGATCGTCCGCCATGAGCCACCGAGGGCATTAGAAGGCAGACGTCGAAAGGTCGTCTGTCATCGATCGGCGAACGAGCGAAACAGAACTGCCACGGAAACAGCAAAACGACTTGGGAGTAAGAAAGAGATACGGCGCAAGGTGAGAATATCGCACCAGAGACGAAAATATCTGAAACCGACAGACAACCTCATCTCAAAATAAACTTCCCGGTCCCGTCCAAGAATAAAGAAATAGTATAAGTACATAAAAATAGATGTACTCAACTATATAAGTACATAAATATAAAAATATAAAAATAAGATACATAAAATGGAAACGAAAAACGTAGATTTATAAAGGAAAAAATATATAAAAAAGTATAGATTAAAGAAACATTAAATTAAGAAAACGCAATGAAGCGTAATAAAATTAAAATATTTTAAGTTAAGTATTCATAGTATTATTAGGAATAGCAGACAGCCGCGGTCTGTCAACAGCAACCTTGCGACCAGCTGCAGAAAGGGCTATGAAGAGCAGCGATCGGCTGGCAAACGCACAGGCGAGAGAGGCTTTCCGGCGAAGAGCAAAAGCTCGGAGAAAATTGAGTTGCTACCGCGAGCGACAAAGGCGACAAATTAATTAGTGTTGACTTGATTCGAGCGGTCCCGTATCGGGCGAGCAAAATAATGATTAAAAAGAGACGTAAGTAAGCGAATGCTCGACTGCGCGCTATTTTCAACCTGTTGTTAGCCAAGAGCCGAATGATAATCAGTCTTTGCACCCTTGTAGATTTGTTAGTTGCATTTAGGAAGTTGTGAGCCCAGTTAGGAGACATGGTCGTAGTCATGGTTACATCCGTTTCCGAGTAAAATCGGGGTAGATACGAGAGAGCCGAGGGATTCGCCCAGGCTTCTTCGCTCTTAGGTAGAGGGTATTTTTTAATCAGAACTATATTAGTTTGGAGCACATTTTAAAAGGCTTGCTTTCAAGATTGTCAGCATAGAGTTTATGTTGCCTCCACAACCCGGCGTCCCAGTGAGTTACACATTTTCTTGTAAACAACACTTGTCAGACTGAGATTCTTACCGGAGTCTAGGAACCACTTTACAAACTAGGAAAGCCGGAGTGCATAAAAAATAAATTACATTGCTTGTTTAAGTGATTAATTTCAACTTACTTTATTTCTGAATATCCTAGACTTATATATCGCTTAGCCTAGGCCCCTTCTTTATACTGCTTAGATAGTCTGGATGTCAGTATTCTCTATTTGGCAATAGACGGTTTACCTTATAGAGCCCTCGGTAATTTGGTGCAAAGTTTTTGCTCTCACCAGAAATGGTATCTACGCAGATGCAGAGCACGGGCGGACACAACGTTTTACCCAGGCATTCTGACAGACCTGTGGACGACCGTCCACAATGGTTCCTCGTTAAATATATCCAAACATAGAGAATTGTTAATGGAAAAATCTACTCGATTATCTTGAATGCACACGACTCGTCAGGGACAACTGACTTCTTTAGTGCTATTGGTATAAGCGATATACAATCTGAAAAAATTAGTGAACGCATCAATAGCTACAGGCAAATACTTCCTTTTTGATGTAATACATGGCAATGGGCCTAACTGGTTTATGTGGTTGGTATGAGAAGGTATTGGCATTTCTGGTATACTATGAAAAGTTCGGTTATGTACTGTCCGCTACTGACAAGATGCACGGCAAACAATACTGAATATGCAAGTCGACTTTAGATCTTATCGGAGAAAACCTTCATGCTATTCTAGAAGTATTAACACAATTCGTTTTCAACATTTTTCCAATAAGCAAATAACTAGAAACCGGCTACTGATCTACTTCATTTGCAATAGGAAATCCACATGACCAATATCAGCTTTCTAGCTTTTGTAGTTTACGAGATCGCTGCGTTCATACAGAGAGACAGCCAGACGGACAGACAGTCGGACAAACGGATATGTCTATATCAACTCAGCTCGTCGTACTGATCAAGAATATATACACTTTATGGGGTCGGAGATGCTTCCTTCTGCCTGTAACATACATTTCAATAAAACCATTATACCCTGTTTTACCCATTTTCAATTGGTACAGGGTATAAAAACAACATTTTGGTACTTTAAAGTCATTTTAATAAGATAGATGAATAAGAGGAATTCTGAACGATTCCTTCCCAATACCAGGCAAAGATTAGGTTTCAAAACACAACTCAAAAAGTTTTAGAATAGGCTTGCAAAGAGTTTTTAAACAAAACTTGTGCAAATTAACAATTCTGCGTTTGAAGGATTGAAAAAAATTTATTTTATTTATGGGAGAGACAAGTCATCCCGTGTTGATATCCAAATTAGAACTAAAGTACAATTGTTATCTTATTTATTTATTTATTTATTTATATATAAAGTCGAAAAAACGAGTGTCAACAGAAGTACAAATGGGATTTATGCTAAAAGCCTAACAGGATAACAGGATGATAATAACATCACCAACTCGGTGGGGGTGTTTTATTTGCCTGTCCGGCCAGCTATGCCCCTGGTCACAGCTATATGTTGTTAGTGATGTTATTAAAT
>SCDY01002587.1:0-14987 GCA_004143825.1 Drosophila micromelanica | reverse complement strand
TCACACTCGCGATAAAGATCACGCGATCCGGTAAGCTGATAAGCTTGATGCACTTTATATTTACGAAAGCGAAGTAGATAAGCACGTCTGCACTCAATGTGTTTTCGATCGCTACTTGCTCTTAAATGAGATAATTATTTATTTCAATTGGAAGCATTTGCATATCCCTTAATAGGTAACTTTTTAATTCGCTTATACTTTGCGCTTCAGGTGTCAACATTTAAAGAGTTCCATGCTAGGGACTGTATTGCCTGTTATATGCAACTATACAATGTCGCTATCTGCTGCGGGATCCTAATTTGGTACCTCATTGACGCTACATTTTTGGTATGATTGTCGATGCAGATGCAGATTCTCTTTTGGCTGGTTGATACTAATGGTCTAAGCAATCTCTTCATTCATCAATGTCGCGGACGATCCTTCATCTACGAATTCGAATGCCGCGACTATCAATTCATTTGGTCCAGAGTCCTCCACCGGCAGAACCTTGAATAATAACTTCAAAGTTCCTGATTTGATGGAATTGATATTAGTTACGTCTGCAACTATCCCCTGTTTAATATTAATATTTGGCTTGATCTAATTTTTATGTACTCTTTATCGAGTTAGCAAAATCCGTCAGGTCTGGGTATAGACGAATAGTAGTTGCAAATTTTGATGATTCCATTCTGGTTCTTATCGTCAGTTTACTTACAAGTTCGCTTAGTAATACTGGATTATTCAGTTGATGTTCCGCCTTGCCGTTTCCAAGAATATAACCAGATTTGAGCTGTTTTCCCTCATTTGCGAAGTTTCTATTAGCTTTTCCAATTGGCTCCGTTTGAGCGAGCAATTCCGAATGTCTGTATGTGCTCGAGGCTGCTCATAATATGTTCCACATTTGCAGGAATAATCGGAATACCTTTACCTCCCAGTGGGGCACGGAAACCAAGTTTGTCGCCTTGTGCAGTACTAGATGCTGATGTAGTCCCACCCCTATATCCATCGGCGCTGCTTGGTAACACCAGACCGTTGCCCGTTTCAAGTGCGCTACTTTGTACAAGTGCTCTGCCTGCGATAAATACGCCAGTGCCACCTAGTGAGGCACGGGAACCATGTGTCTCGTTGAACTCCTTGTCACGCTTTGCGTGCGTTATCATCACCTTCATCATCTCATTTAGTTCTCTGATCTCTACTACCTGGGATCTCATCTGTTCCACAATTTTATGACCGAAGCCTTGTATAAATACTGGAATCGGTTGATTCTCATTATTTTGGTTCATTGTCTGCTCTTCATCAGTGCTGAGAGCCTCTCTATCATCCTTAGAACTCATCTTTTTTGTCTTGCAACTTTTTTAGTGTTTAAGCGAGACAACTAAATGCCTCCAGTTCTATACATATTAAACCCAAGCTAATATACATACATACAATTGAATTTCACAAACCTTTGAAATTGTCCTGTTTGATCGGAAACTTGTTTGGACGAAGTATTAAAGAATCACAGGATTTTGTGAAATCTAATTGACAATTGTATTTTTGTACACCCTAAACCAATTGAAAATGGGTAAAACGGGTATATTGGTTTTGTGCAAATGTATGTAATAGGCAGAAGGAAGCATCTCCGACCCCATAGAGTGTATATATTTTTGATCACCATCACTAGCCGAGTCGATTAAGCCACGTCCGTCTGTCAGCTGTCCGTCTGTCTGCATGAACACGATTCAGAGACTACAGAAATTAAAAAGTTGATCTTGGACTCACTCGGTTCGAATATACCATACGCAGATCAAGTTTATTTAAAAAGATCGATAACTCTTTCCTTTTTCTTATTATCAATATTTTATCGCTTTTCTGACTCGGTTTTTTAAGCCTAAATTCAAAACTAAAAGAGTAAGAGCCACCAAATTAGTTTCAGTTTTAGTTCGCGAAAAGGATACGAAGAATCTAAATCCTTCAGGTTTTGGTTACCTACCCCCAATATGAAAGACCCCCATAAAACCGCAAATCAAATACCACAGGGTTGCACATACATTTCGATGCACCTATTAGGTCCTGAAAATTTTATAACGATCATATATTTAGTTTACGAGCAAATAAAGAATCTCTTTTCCATAGTGGGGGCCAAGCTGCAGCACAATCACTTTCTGTGTTCATGTGCACGCATACATACAAATGCAAAATGTTGTAAAAATTTTTCTTGGATTTTTTTTGCATAACAAAACTGCATTTTTTCACAACAATATTAATCGAAGAAGTGGTTCAGCGGTTACGAGCTTTGCAACTGAAGTTAAAGGCTCCGGGTTCGAATACCGCGTGGGATAGTGTGCAATTTATATTTTCTTTTTATACTCATCACGAAGTGAAACTAGTATATGTCCGTCTGTCCGTCCGGATGGACGCAACTTTTTTTGGCGCTATTGAAGATAGAGACTTGAAACTTATTGATATATACTTGTAGTTACCTTCTTCCGACAAAGTGTTAAGATTTTTGTGCCACGCCCACTGGGAGGCTTGCAATACAATAACATGTCGATACACCTCAAAGTGCAAATCGGTAAAAAAAAAATCGGTATTTCCCACAATTTTAAAGATAGAGCCACCAAATTTGGCAGGTAGATAGCTGGTGACCTGCCCTAAAGATTGAGATCTTGATTTCCTGGCCACGCCCACTAGAACGCCCCTCAGCGTCCCCGCCCTTAAAAACTGACATGGCTATATCTCCCATAGTTTTTGACCTAGAGTTATTTGCATATATATTGCAGGAATGCTCCTCCAAACACAATAACATTTTTTTGGACACTCTCACTCCAGCCCCCGTATTCGCAAAAACCGATATAGCTGGCAGCTCTAATCGATAAAACACAGAATTTTTAAGATAGAACTACCAAATTGGGTACGAAGATAGCTGGATATAGATATCCCGCCCCCCCCAGTAGCTTTACAAAATGCATAGTCACTTTGCCCAGCAACAAATGAGAGATGAGATGAATGTTAAAACGTTGTTTGGCAGCAGCAGGTATTTGGTGCATCCATGTACTTTTATTCCAACTACACTGACTTGCAGCATCCAACATTAACAACAGCATATACACAAACATGTAGCCTGCGACTTGCGCCAAATTTCCCAAGCTCTGCAATGCTCCGAGTAGACGTTGTCAGAAAACTCGCGAAGTTTTCCATTAGACGTTGACCCCACTCTCCTGAGCGCCAGAATCTCTTTCATGTTTCCCTGGAAATCAAGACGTTTATCATTTAAGCGCTACACGATAAGTAGCACTGGAAATTTCCAACGATTGAACCGAAGCCAATGCCGAGCCAGTTAAGCAGGAACAAAGATTATGAAGTTTCTTAATATCGCTTAAACCGGAATCCTCGTCGATGACCGAGTTGAACAAGGAGAAAAAGTTAACGTAGTCCGTGTATCCGTCAAAAATTTAAGAAATTTGCGTTCAGGTAGTCAAAGTCGATGTGGTTATGGTCAAGTTGTTTGCCTCCGCGCCCTTTTAAATTTGAATCATCTTTACGTTCAAAATACGGGTACATTGGTACGCTATTTTCAGCCGATGCTGCTGCTGTAAGAAACGAGCAACCGACGCTTATAAATATTCGTGAAGCATTGGCGTCGAATAACTACGGCTAGCTAATTATTTACGTCCGTGACAGTGATTGAAGTCGACAAAAAATAGAGAGACCGTTGTCCAAGCCGAGTTTTACATTTGAAATACCTATGTTGTTCCATACATAACCAATTTAAAACAAGAATATTTAATTACTTGAATAATTAATTTTATAATTTTTTTTTGCATGGGTTATGTTGAAAATTATCAAAACAACACTAAACAGAAATGTGGCGCAGCCGGTAAGAGAGTGCAACCGAAGCCGCCTGTCGGCGGTTTAAATCCGCATCGGGGCATTATGCAATTTATGATTTCTTCTTTGAATTATCAGTGCAGTCGATAAGAATTTGTCAGCTGGAGCGAGGGTCATCTGTTCAATTCCCGGTGTGGTATATTTAATTTTTTGTTGGTAATTATTTATTATTATTTTTTTTTTAAATTTATACCTCAATACTCATCAAATTCCAAGATTTTGTATATATGAGTTAAATGATGGATTCAGGGTATCTCCTAGTCGGGCGGTCCCGCCAAGTGCAATCTTACTTGTAAACATTATGATTTCCCAAGGTATGTTCTACTCTTACGCAACAGCCTAATCATTCCTTGAGTAATGCTCATAACAGTCTTGTCAATCCCATATACAAAGACAGCATCAATACTTTTTATTAACACTTTTTAACCCAGATAACATAACTTTAACTTTTAAATCACAGCAGCGCTTTTACTAATTATCTTTAAATAACTACATATGCTTCTTTTATATTATTAAAATTTCCATGGTGGAGTAATACAGTCTACAATTAACTTCGAGCACGTTTCTGAAATAATTTTTTTCAAAAATGCTACGGAAATGTCTTAGCCTTTACCAAGTAGTACTGCAAAAAAGACTGATGTCTTCTCTCAGCATGCTTACTAGTTATGTTCAGGTCCCTTACCAAATCCATTTAGTTCCTTTTGTGAAAATATCTCCGTAAGATTATCTTTTTCTACAGCGTCAGATCTGTGTTTGCAGTTTTATGAGTGAAAGCTCAAAGCCATATCTTCAAAATTTTTCCAATATTTTCAAATGCTTAAAAGAAACACCAGAACCAAGTTTTTTCCTATGCAATATCACAAAATTTAAAGGATTCATCGATTTCATACTTGTTTGGTATTTCTATACCCTGAACGCATTAAAAAATTGGTAAATGTGCAAATATATGTAACAGGCAAAAGGAAGCATCTCCGACCCCATATCATGTCCGTCTGCTTGTCTGTTTGAACGCGTCGATTTCAAAGACTACGAAAGCCATATTTCTAGCTGATCTTGGACTTATTCGGTTTGTATATACCATACGCATATCAAGTTTATTTTAAAAGATTGAATATTCGCGTAATGTTGCAAATTGGTTTGTACAAATGTAAATTATTAAGTCCTGAAAATTCCATAACGATCATACATTTAGTTAAGAAGAAAACAAGGATTTTATTTTAGTGAAGTCACGCGCCAAGTAAAGTGCGTGTGGCGTGCAAATTAACAATTCAGAATTTAAAGAATTGAAAGAAATTATTTTATTAATGGGAGAGACAAATCATGTGTTGATACCAAATTAGAACTAATGTACAATTGTAATCTTATGCTACAAGTCAGCTACGCTTCGCGGGTAGATGGGGTTCCAAACACAAAATGAAAACACAACGCCCAATTCTCTATGCGCCCATCTTCTATTGCTGTGCTGTGGAAAGTCACAAAAATTCTTCTTCTTCTTGCACTCTTCTTTTCTTTTTCTTTCATTGCCTCACCCTGTTCATCCACCCGAAGTTACCAAGTAACTCATTTGCCCGCCGTTTCAGACCAAAACAAAACAGAGAACAATGTAAACTGTTGTTGTTTTTCATAGATTTGTTGTTGCATCCCATGTTAAATTTAATTGTGTATGAATTGACTTTGCATAGAAATCTGGTTTCATGCCGCGGTTTTCGCAACGGTAATAAAAGCTCGTATCCATCCTTCATCTCTTTGTTTTACTGTATTAATCTATGGGCTAAAGCTTTTTTTCCTCAAATCCAAAAGCTCCCGAAACGGAAAAGTTCAGTATCGAAATTATGTTTACATCATAAAGTGCTGTTCAAAGTCACAAACATAAGTCTTCTTCTTGGCCTTGGTTTCAACATGCAGCAGACCGGCCAATTTTTATAATTTTTGATTTTCTAGAACCGAATGTGCACCCTTTCCCTGAATAGAGTATGTTAACTTTTATTTTAACATTTTATCCCAAAACAAGCATTTTATATATGAATTGCATAAATAAGGGTATTTAAGGCATCAATGCACCAAAACAATTCACACAGTGTCGTGTCAATGCATAAGTATATATGTCCGCAACCCATATTATGCATAAAAATCTAAAGGTTGCACTTTTTTATACCCTGAACCCATTGAAAATGGGTAAAACAGGGTATAATGGTTTTGTGCAAATGTATGTCACAGGCAGAAGGAAGCATCTCCGACCCCATAAAGTGTAAATATTCTTGATCAGCATCACTAGCCAAGTCGAGTTTAGCCATGTCCGTCTGTCTGTCTGTCTGTCTGTATGAACTACAAAAGCTAAAAAGCTGATCTTGGACTCATTCGGTTCGTATATACCATACGCAGATCAAGTTTATTTCAAAAGATCGATAACTATTTTCGTTTTCTTACTATCGATATTTATCGTTTTTTTGACTCGGTTTTTTAAGCATAACTCCTAAACTATACGCTCTAGAGACACCAAATTTATTATATTCTGTTCGCGTAAAGCATACGAAGAATACAAACCATTCAAGTTTAGGATACCTCCCCCCAATCGCCCCCAATATCGACAAAACCATAAAAACCGTAAATCAAATACTACAGTCTTGCAAATTGGTTTGTACATTAATTTTTATGGTATGGTTAAGTTATGTTATGTCATAAGCGAATTATAATGGGAGTGTGGTGCAGTCGATAAGAGTTGTGCATGTGAAGCAGTGGGTCCCAGGTTCAAACCCCCCGGTGTTGCTATATTGATTTTTTGTTGGTAATTGCGAATTTTTTTTTTTTTTTATTTTTTAATTACTATAATACTCATTAAGTGCCCAGAGATTGTGTGTTTGTGGTAAATGCTGGGTTCAGGGTGTCTCCTAGTCGGGATGTCCCGACTAGAGGAATCTTACTTGTTTCCAATACGCGACGTCACATCTTAGGTTTCTGTGCGAGTGTGTAATTTTGGCCTACCGAATAGAAGCCGATGTGACGTTTATTTTTTTTACTATGCTACTCCGGCAGGCAAAGTTTCTAGCTATCTGGACACCCTGTTCCCCCCGAAGTTGCCAGCAACCGCATCGGGTCGCCGTTTTAGATCAAAACATAAGCGAAAAGTTTATGTCTCTTTTCGTCGTGCACACAGATGCCCACAACCGCATCTGGCCGCCGCTGTAGACCAAAACAAAACAGAGGACAATATAAACTGTTGTTGTTTTTCAGAAATTTGTTGTTGCATCCTATGTTAAATTTAATTGTGTTTAAACGTACTTTGCAACGAAACTTGGTTTCTGGCCGCGGTATTCGCAACGGTAATAAAAGCTCGGATCCATCATTCATCTCTTTGTTCTTTATTACTCTATGACATGAAGCTGCGCGTGGGGATAAATGCTTACGTTAGCAGAAACTGCGTATGAGAATATAATATGTACATATATAGCTTTGCGGAAAATGTTTATGTTAGCGACTGCGTAGGAGAATCAGAGCTGCGCGAAAAATGTGTATGTTAAATGCTGACTGCATAGGAGGTGGCCTGGGTGATAACTTGCATATGTGTCTGTCTATGTGTGAATTTCCTTATGTACATATGTATAAATGCACACGGGTTAAAATGTTTCTGAAGACAGTTCGGGGTTCGTGCGGACCCGACTAGAGCCTTTTTACCTGTTTACTATGCGCACCATCATTCACTCATTCAGCTTGTCGACTCAATGCATCTAAAGTCGTAATTTTCTAATTCTAAAGACCATGGAGCGATCTTCGATCTTCTTATCTTTTCAACTAAGAGCTTGGACAAACAATCATTTAACAATCAATAACCAATAACCAATCAATAACCGGCGGAATGCATTAATAATTATAAGATTATTCAGTGCCAGAATATGCATTTGCATCAGTGTGAACCTCTATTTTCTTATTGTGGCTGAATATTGATAATACCAGAGGGTTTGCAAATGCCGACTTTAGGGCATTAAATAACTTTATTTGCGCGTTATATAAAAGGAAAAACTACTATTATTTAATAGTTCTGTTAAAGGTCTTGCTTGAATGCACAATGTTAACGCTTTAAGATATGGGATACTCCTTTAAAGAAATGGAATTTCTCTTTTCCTTTTCCTTTGTAAAAAATTTCTGGTCCGCTTTTAAGTCGAAATGGCATTCTTAAGGATTTGTACTGACCTTGAGATTTCACGAAGTACGTGTACTGCACAGATTTCTTATCTACCGCTATTTTGTGAAATTAACTTCCGTAAAATACAGCTTTTTTTAAATACTGTAATTAATCATCAATAATAGGTAGTAGAAAATTATCATGAACATATATACGAATCGTTACTTGGTTGTTTTATCTTTCCTTTTATTGAATCTTCAATAATTTCTGCCAATCTCTCTCTCATAATAGGATAACTGTCAGAGTGTGAAGTCCACTGTCACTCAATTGTTTTGACGACATTGTTAGAGGACTTTGTTCAGTTGCCTGCTTACCAAAACTTTTCCCAACAATATAATCTTATTTGCTTCGATGTATATAGTATATGCTCGAAAGCCATTGGTTTGATTGCATGTTTGAACATCATCGGTACAAGTGGGAGGCAATGTATCGGTATCTGGACTTATTGTTTAAGCAGTAGATTAGTAATATTCCTATTATTAACTGGCACATTTAAATTGGTAATTAATAGGGATACTATTTTTCTCAATGCAGGTTTTCCACTTGCGGCACTGTTATGCACTCGTTATCGCCGATCGCTACGGGCATTGATGGTGTTAGTTGTTGTTATGTTATTAAATCTTACATCTAGATAAGAAAGCGATAGTAGTGAAACTATATTTATAAATTTAAATCTACTTTAAATTATAAACAACATTTTAGGGATAAGTGAAAGAACAGTCTTAGTAATAACAATAATTGGTATTTGATAGATAAAAAGAAAAAAATTGACAGAGATGGAAAATCACTGACCCGATGGGGGAGATATTTAGTCCGTCCGTCAAGCTATGACCCTGCTCACAGCTGAGAGCGGACAGTGATTTCCCGGAGATATCCTGAAAGCAATGATTTTATTAGGGGAAAAGATAGATCTGAGGAGAACACGTGGTAAACGCATAAGACACGAAATGAATTGTGTAAGCAAGAATAACGGGTAATAGTTTTTAGTAGGTCTAGAGGAAGTTCATTCGACATAAAAGGAACGAGGAATCAATATCGCCATTAATCAACTTATGTAGGAAGACAACCCCAAAGATTGTCCGACGGTTGGTTAGCGACGGAAGCTTAATAAGTTAGAGTCTGCTGGAGTACGATGGGAGACGAAGATTTAAACTACGTAAGGCAAAAACAGAAATTGCTTCTGAACAGACTCAATTCTATCTTGGTGGATCTTGTATTGCGGACACCAGATACATGAGCAGTATTCCAGGATTGGGCGTACAAGTGCGCTATACAAAAGTTTTGTAGTGAAGGGATCGTTGAATTCCTTCGACCAAAATTTAATAAAACCAAGTACCCCCTTAGCCTCGTTTATAATGGTGGAAATGTGCATGTTGAAGCTCAGCTTTGAGTCAAAGAGAAGTCCAGTACCCTTACTGTAACTATACGTAATGGAAAATTATAAATTGTATAGCCAACAGAAAGTGGCCTATAACGAGTGAAAGTCATAAACATGCACTTTGAACAATTTAGGTGCAGCTGATTGTTCGAACACCAGAGTTGCATAGAGTTCAAATCGTCTTGTAAACGAGTGTGAAGCAAATAATTATTATTAACAAAGAATATTATTGAGGGCAGGTCATTAATAAAAAGAGTGAATAGTAGAGGTCCTAGATGACTACCCTGGGGTACACATGAAGTGACATAAGCCTCCTTAGAGATACAAGATCTAATACGAAGATATCCAAGACACGAGAGAAAGGGGGGAAACTTATACAATCTAGTTTATGCAGTAACAGATCATGGTGTACAGAGTCAAATGCTTTGTTGAAATCAGTGTACATGACATCAGTTTGCTTTTTAGTTATAAAAGCGTCATGTACCAGTGAGGTAATTAAATGTGGCTTGAATGTGGCTTATTCTTCGAAAGTACAAATCCACATAAAGGACATACAAAGGCTTCGATATCTTTAGCACAAAGGTTATCTTTTTGAACTGGTAGGTAGAAATTGGTAGGAATTGTACTAATCGAAAACATTTTGAATGACCGGTTGGCAATACCAAATTCGTAGGGGGTTGGCATGGGAACTCCGTATATATAAAATTATGCTCATTTTCCACCTTGGTAATTAACATCTGTACGCAGCCGTTGAAGTTAAGCTATATAATTGTTATGAAATTTTCAGATCATATCATGTGCATTGAAATATATGTACAAATTAATTTAAAAGCCTATAGTATTTGCCTTATTTTTGATTTTATTGTTACTTGAGGCGATTGCGGACAGGTATCCAAAATGCGAAGTCTTTAAAATCTTCTGCTTTACACTAATATAACACATTTGGTACCGTTGGCTTTTATAGTCTCCGAAATATATTAAGACTCGGACCATGTCGGAAAGCTTAAATCGGTAAAAACGACAAAAGTCTCTGGCAGAGATAGTAGGAAAGAGAATTATTCAATGGCAGAAATAGAAGAAGTTTAAACAAAAACAAGTAAGATTTCTCCAGTCGGGACCTCCCGACTAGGAGATACCCTGCACCCAGCACATAAACACAAAAGATTAAATGTATTACCAACGAAAAAAACGAAAAATGAGTGGGGATGGGGTTCGTCGACGAAATTTTATGCCGATCTTTATAGGCGATGGCCAGCTATCTACCCTCTAAATTTGGTAACTCTAGCTTGAAAACTGTGGGACATATAGGCATTTGCGGCGGGGCGGGGACGCTAGGGGGCGTTCTAGTGGGCGTGGCCGGGGTATAAAGGTCTCATTTTTTAGGGGAGATCACCACCTATCTACATATTAAATTTTTCGATTAGAGCTGCCCGATATATCGGTTTTTGCGAATACGGGGGCAGGAGTGGGCGTGGCCAAAAATTGTTTTCTGTGATGTTTGGGGGAGCATACCAGTAATATAAATCCCAAATTTGGAGACCCTAGCTCAAAAACTGTGGGAAATATAGCCATATCCGATTCTTAATGGCGGAGGCGCTGGGGGGCGTTCTAGTAGGCGTCGCCCGATTATCAAGATGTCATTCTTTTAAGCAGGTCGCCAGCTATATACACACCAAGTTTGGTGGCTCTAGCTTTAAAATTGGGGACTTTATCGATTTGCTTTAGTTGTTATCGGTTTGCCACGCCCCCAGTGGGCGCATCCCAAAATCCTTAACACTTTATCTGACGCGGGTAGACACGAGTATATATCCAAAATTTCATCAAAATTTCAATTTCATACGTACAGACGGACGGACGGACAGCAAGACGGACATTGCACAAAATCAATATACTCTTTCACTTCGTGAACGAGGTTCAAAAATGCAAGAAAACGATAAAAATTCTGCTTTTGTTATAAAAATAATACATATTAATAATAATTTTTGATAATTAAAAAATATATATATATATTCCACGCCTTCCCAAGCGGGGTTTGAACCCAGACCCTCCAACTCCAGCTTCACAACTCCGAACAGCTAGACCATTGCTTCGATTAATAGTCTTGAGAAAAAAATCCGTTTTACTATGCAAAAAAAAAAAAATTCCAAGAAAAACGTTAGACAAAATTTTGCATTTGCATGTTTGTGTGTGTACATAAACACAGAAATTGCTTGTGCTACAGCTTGGACCCCACTACGGAAAAGAAATTCTTGATTTACTCGTAAACGAAATGTATGATCGTTATGAAATTTTCAGGACTTATTCAGTGCATAAAAATTAATGTACAAACCAATTTGCAAGACTGTAGTATTTGATTGGGGGGAGGTATCCAAAACCTAAATGATTTATATTCTTCGTATGCTTTACGCGAACAAAATAAAATAAATGGTGTCTCTAGAGCTTATAGTTTAGGAGTTATGCTTAAAAAACTGAGTCAAAAAAGCGATAAATATCGATAGTACGAAAACGAAAAGAGTTATCGATCTTTTGAAATAAACTTGATCTGCGTATGGTATATACGAACCAAATGAGTCCAAGATCATCGGACATGGCTAAATCGACTCGACTAGTGATGCTGATCAAGAATATATATACTTTATGGGGTCGGATATGCTTCCTTCTGCCTGTTACATACATTTGCACAAAACCATTATACCCTGTTGTACCCATTTTCAATGGGTTCAAGGTATAATAATAAGTAAGGCGATTATTTCATGTTATTCTTTGTTCCCCTGTTATAAGAAACTTTGTTTAATTCTGCTTCTATTATTTCTTCTAAGCACAAGGCTGATCTTCTTATCATTTTTTTTACTTTAATACCTTCTCCCCCATCTGATAAGTGTTCTGAAATCTGTTCCTTTTAATTTGTCCAAGATTTATTTCTGGTGCTGATGTGTTTGTAAATTGTATAGGTGTCAAATAAATGACCTCTATTGGTTTTTTTCTGTCACAGACTGTATTGATCTGTTATATTTTAGTTGCGAGGAGGATAGTCGACAGTATTTGTTGACTGTTTACCTAATCTTAAGCCACGAACTATTTCTGCAAGGTGAATTTGAAATTCGAATGTCGAAATTATTAGTCAGTATTGTTTTAATTGTTTCAGAGTTTACCGATTTATACTTTCCAAATGCGCATATTTTGCAATTTTCGGCAATCTCTGTTACTAAATGGCTCATTTTGGGGAAGAAATATTCCCAAAGTATCTGTTGGACATTTTCTTGAGCTGCACGGTGAACTCGGTTATGCTCTGCCACGGCGAATTATCTCTATTTTGTGCTGTTAGTTATATCAATGACAATACTCTTTGAATATCTGTTTGCAATTCGCAAATTATTGCGTTCACAAGCTTTGCAAGGGAGTGCTTCGGTTAGAAAATTGGACAATGTGTCTAACTTTTTTTTTTTTAAAGAATGAGAGTTCTTACTGTAGGTATGCTGTTCTCTTTAATGATTATCAGATTCCGAAAGAAATTTACCGGTTTCCACAGTAGCAACGTCTATATCAACAATCTTTAAAGGTATTAACGTTCTCTTTGCCAGCGTTTTATTTTTGCATTCGGGTTTTTACACAAATATCAAAAGTTGGTGATCTGTGAAGATGTTTAAATTTCAGACTCCGTATAAATAGATTCGGAGATTTTTCACAGACTAAAAGTAATGGGGCGTCCGCCATGGCACAATATAGCGCCAAAACCATGGCCTGACGCGTCTGTCTGCCAAATTACTTTTTGGAGTCTTCGGAAGCTACTATCTTTTTTAACATTACAAAAGCTTCAACCTGGTTTGGCGTCAATTCAAGGATAACTTTCATTAAATGATTGGCGCCAATTTTGCTGTTTTTGACTTTTAAGACGTCCATTAGGGGTCTAGTGATAGTGGCAAATCCTGCTATAAAGCATCTAAAGTAACTTGCTAGACTCAAAAATTATCTGAGGTCGAACAATGTTTTTGGACGTTGAAAATCTTTAATAGCTGGGACTTTTGAAGGTTAGGTTTTTATTCCAAGCTCACAGTGAATGAACCAAATAATCTACGCTCTTTTCAAAGAACTTTGATCTTTTCAGGACATTCTCATGCTTGCACCTCGAGACACATTCAATGTGCTTGACATGATCTTCTTTGCATTTGGAGAAAATTATTTCGTCATATACGTGGACTTAACAAGCTATTGCTCTCTGAAATATGCTTGAGGCGCTTCTTAGCCCAAAGGGGTTGTTGACGAAAAATTCGGTTTTTTCTCTGACCTTTTCTGCCAATTCTATTTGGTGGAAACCCGATTTTATGTCCAATTTTGTGAAATATTGTGCGTCACCCATATTGTCGAAATGTTTGGGATAGGGTATTTGTCGTCTTTGGTCTGGTGGTTTAGTTTACGAAAATCGATTACCATTAATTTTAGATAATAGAATAATTCGTTGACACCTTTTTGCGATAACCTACAAAAAGTCATGATTTGTTTAACGTGGCGTTTACCCCGTAGAGGTGTACTACCACGTTTATGACACATGTGTGTCATATAGTACAGTGAGCCGAAACAAAACGTCGGCTAGCGCCCCTTGCGGTACCAATTTGAACGCACGCTATCGGACATGACATTCCCCCTTGGTTTGGAGCGGGGCCTATCTAAACCACTGCTGGTCGATGGGTGCTCCACGCCGAGCACAAAGGCTCTACCCGCATTTGGGTGTAATCCACAACCACCACGATATTCCCCGAAGGGCCTTACTCTGGTCAGACCGCGTGGTGTGGCACGAATGCTACCCCACTACCAACTAAGGCTTGGTGAGCCCTTCGTATCCGAGGCTACATCCAGAATAAAGTACTCTGGTCAGAATCCACTACCAATTGAGGCATGGTGGGCCCTTCGTACCTGAGGCTACTTCCAGATTAAAGTGCTCTGGTCAGACTGCGTGGCACGGCACACGTGCCTCACCACTTCCGGATTAAAGTACTCTGGGAAGACTGCGTAGCATGGCACAAGTGCCTTACTACTACTACAAGTTTTGCCTATCATCAGCCCGGCACTGGTTATTCCAGTGCTGCCATCCAACGCCGCCGCCTAATGAACGCCTTCCTTGCGAAGATCTCGAGCCTTTGCATCCGCTCTGGTGTTCCAACGATCCGAGAGAAGTCCCAGCGGGCTTCTTCTCTCCTCACACCAAGTCCATCG
Source organism: Drosophila micromelanica (assembly GCA_004143825.1). Taxonomy (NCBI): domain Eukaryota; kingdom Metazoa; phylum Arthropoda; class Insecta; order Diptera; family Drosophilidae; genus Drosophila; species Drosophila micromelanica. The sequence goes on along the minus strand of SCDY01002587.1, from coordinate 369 downwards.
AGGTCTTGCATATCTTTGGTGCTGAAGGCGAAACATGCGTCCGGGATAAACTGATGAATCGGTCGTCCATGTCATCTTCATCCCATCTGCGTTGCCACTCGCAGCACATGCATTCGTTCAGCATCGCTTTCACCTGCCACCGATCTAGATTTGCCAAGTCTAGACCAAACAGCCAGTCACTTTCCTCCAGCGGGTGGCCTTGAACTTGATGGCATTGAACTTAATTGCATCATAAGAGGGCAGGAGATGAGACGCTTCCGAGCCCCCGACTCTCTCCGAACCGCGGAATACCACACCGAGGCACCAAACAGCGCACGGGGCACCATGAGTCCGGCATATATTGTGCGTCTAGCTCGAGGATTGAGTACC
>SCDY01002586.1:0-11241 GCA_004143825.1 Drosophila micromelanica | reverse complement strand
CCCCGCCCCGCCGCAAATGCCTATATCTCCCACAGTTTTCAAGCTAGAGTTACCAAATTTAGAGGGTAGATAACTGGCCATTGCCTTTAAAGATCGGCAAAAAATTTCGGCGCCAAGCCCCCCTCCCCGCTCAAGTGAATAATGAATGAAATAAGATAATTTTGATTACTTTTAATTATACACAAATTATTTCATTAAAATTTAAATATTATCTGTTATCAAACAAATAATAATTACCTAAAATATCAGTAATAACAATTAAGAATGTGAACGAGTATAACGCAGTCGGTAACGTCCGACAGCAACGTTCTTACTTGTTTATGATGTTTCTTATATTCAAGAACTCTCTACATATTAACTAAAATATACAAATTGAATTGCTTTATAAATACCATATCAGGATCGTTCCAGTGTCCAGGACCAGCATTGGGAGCAATTAAATCTTGATTATTTCCATAATAATCAATTATATTTTCCACAGATAACCAAGAATCTTGGATGTCGTCAAAGTTTCGCCATAGATTGCAATGTCTTTGAATAGCTGAAAAATTTGGCTGAATCCCTGCATATATTTGGTAAACAGGCCAACTACAGGAATAAACCATTGGTTTCCCTGTACTATTTAGAAGATCTCCAAACTCAGAATATCCTCTATCCATGTCGTGAGGTAATGCGTAGCAACCGTCTAACTTAACATAATCAACATTCCAATTGGCAAATTGGAAAGCATCTATTTTTTCAAATCCAATAATACCGGGATAGCCAGCGCATGTGTAATTTCCAAAGTCTTCATAAATTCCGAATTTCAATCCTCTTGAATGGATCTTAAATAAAAAATGTTTTAAGCAAACCTATTAATATATAATAGTTAATATTATCCGGGCATTGTATTGCATTGCACTGATTTCATTGAAAATGGATTAGAGGGTATAATAATTTTGTACTTATGAATATTACGGGAAGCAAATGTGATTGCTCTAGTCGGAACCGCCCGACTAGAAAAAAAAAACGCTCAACCTATGACGCGCGCTGCACTTAATGAGTATTGAGGTGGTTAAAAACAAAAACACATTTGATTAATAATTATCAACGAAAAAATAAAAATTCCGCATCGAACCCTCAATTATTAAGTTTCTGCTGCATAACTCTTATCGACAGCATTTTAACACTATTTAATTCACTTATGATATAACAAAACTTCACCAAAGCAAACAATTTTTAGAAAACTCTTAACAAACTTCTGCATTTGTCATAAACGACATATATTTATATTATTTATCAACGACAAAAAAAGATCCGTCTGTATACCGCATACATATGCGGTAGTTGTAGTTTGAAGGTAGACTGATCAATTCTTTCTTGCCATTAAGCTCCACTCTGAAGAGCTTGTCAAAATTATGCTTAGTTCCTGAATTTCTTTGTGGGTATTACGCCAGCAATCTCGATCCGATGGCGTTTATCGCGCCAGACCCCCTTTATAACTCGTAGATTCGATATTTTCGCAACATTTAGAGACAGTAGGCCAATTGGAATTTCTATTGCGCCAGAAATGCGTGCCAAGAGCTTACCCAGTTGTTTCTCATAAATTTTTATTTCGTACGTCCTACAGCGCCGTAGCGAAGAGTGGACCTAGCCATAACAATACATCTAAATATTTTACCAGTATAACAATATCTCTACTCAGTTTTATCCAGTTGACTCCCAAGTCGATATATTTTGTGGAGAGCTATTACACCGCTCTCGTAATTGGTCTAAGTAAGTTGAGCTTTTAACAACTTGTAGAAGCCGAAGTTACCGTTTTAGTCGGATGATATTCAGTTGTGCAGGCTCAAATTTATATTTGCACGGTAATATCGTCAGTATATCCTGTAGCGGCCAGTTTATTTCTATTCAGTAAAAAGGAGCACATTCTACTACTAAGACTACAAGTGTTTCATATTTAGTAGTAGATCTGCATTCAATAGTTCACTCTGCAATTCTAATCTAAAGATCACAAATAAAAGGTTTCGCTCAAATGCTATCTTTCACTTATAGCCTCGTGATAATATTAGGCTCGAATGATATATAGTATACCTTCGGCGACGCCTGTCTGCACCGCAGAGGAAGGATACCAGCATATACAATATAACCTTCTTACTCGCTCTAAAATAGGCTCAATGATTTTTCAAGATCATTTTTAGAATACAGCTCAAGGAATGCAGAACCATTCTGTATAAACATTCTGAATAAACATTATAAACCTTTTATAAGCCTTTTTATAAGCCGATTTTTTTAAGTTTTAATATAAAACAATCGGATTGTCCCAGATATTTCTTTTGTGTTCCCAGAACACATAATCTGTTCTCGTGAGTCACTTGAAGGTATATATTTATATATATATACACATTTATATATAATATAAATGTGATATTTATGTAGGCTGACCGAGTTTTTCCGAATCCCGAATAACACTTGTAGTAGCAATAATTGTTTATTTATATAGCATTAAAATATGAACTTAATGAATAATAAAATTAGGCAAATAACATTTCTTGTTAAACTTTTACAAAACGAGCAAGAGTTGAAACTTGACGGTCGACTCTCTTCTTCTCTTCTTTTCTTTCGATAGTTGGCAGAGTTGATCTACCAACTAGAATGTTGCAAATATATTCGATATGTTACTCGACTGCTTATACTATTTTGCTGTATAATCGACCACTTCGGGTCTTCTTTTGGATTCCCACATTCGGCCATCCTGAATTTTTATTCGACTCGAATGATGGATCATCTGCCAACTCAGTCGGGGCTACCCACTTTTTCATATATTCTGCCACAGTTGTTGTTTTCCCTGGGACCTTGTGATCACATATTTTTTCCACCTCATATCAACCCTGAGATCGAATACCCACTATTTTATACGGACCAAAAAAATTAGGCCTAATCTTTAAGCCATGCTGAGTCCTTTTAATGGCTACAAGTTCGCCTATCTTACAATTTACCTCGATTTAACGTTTTTTATTAAACGTTCTCAGGTTCTCACTCTGTATCTTAGCAATATTTTCTTGCGCTTCCTTACGGTCTTTGTCCCTTTCCTTATCTAATTCTTCTATAGCGGTTTCTTCTAGCAATTCCTGTAAATTAGGCATCTTTTTAATCTTCATTTCGATACCGGTCAGCAGTCTTAGTGGCGACAACTTTGTGCTTCTTGGAGACGTATTGTTTATAGTCTGAACTACATCAATGTGCTTAAACCAGCTACCAGAGCTTTTGTTACATAATTTCGACATCATCGGTATAATAATTTTGTGGATGCGTTCCAACTGACCATTTCTACGAGGAACTCCGGTTGCGATTGTCAGATGCTGTATACCTTCCCCGTCGTAGTATTCTTTGAACATGTTCGATAAAAACGCTGCGCCCCTATCTGAAATTATTCGTTTTGGTTTCCGAATATTACTGCCTGTCACTTAAGTCGATCTACAACTTTTTGATTGGATAGAGACAAGAAAATTTTGTAAAGGCATCGACCACTAAAACTAAAACCACTAAATCGCTTATCTGCATTATCATAATTACCCGCTTTACGTTGGAATTTTACTGAATCGTTAGTTATAATCAGGTCAACTTAATCTAATACGCTATTTCCGATAACGGCTAAATATTTAATGTCGTCTTTGCTAGTAACATGAAAAGTAATATCTACTTGTCGGTCATCTACTTCAATTATAATTTCAAAGCTTTCTAACGTATACAGTTCACTATTGCTAATGCTAACAAGGTAATGCTTTTCGTCGCTCAGCCTAATATTTCCTATTTTTCTGACTACACTCATCAAACAAAGGTCACATCCTGTATCAATTAGTGCAGAGAATTTGATGCTGATGCAGGACAATTCTTTAAAAATGCATTTTCCACCACTATCGACCGTTTTCATCATTGTATTAGCATTTCTACCTTCTTTCGTCTCTGATTCACCTAAATTTGCGCAGTCGGCTTCTCTATGCCCTGGTTTGGCGCACTTGAAACATTTCATCGGCGGTTTACATTTTTTTGCCAAATGGTTTGGGTCGCCACATTTAAAACATTTCCGTTTCTGCTCTTTGTTCAAATCTGGATTCTTGCCTTCGGCACCACTATGATCGCACCAGGCACTTGAGGGCGACTACTACGAATATTCTAATAGACTTTAATTTGCTTCTTTAGCGATTGAACTGCTTTAGCTAGATACAAATTACTTTTGCTTCTTCTTGAATCCGGTATGCCTTCTATAAAGTATTCTATCAAGATTGTTTCATCCAAATTAACTTCGATTGAGGAAACTTCGGTCCGGAACTCTGACAACAATGCTCCAATTTGAAATACCGTATTGACTACGCACAAATATTTTCGCTGCCCCTTTTAACAACTGTTTACACTGCACCGCCACAGCATTGTCTTCAAACTTCTGAATCCTTTGTTCAAAAGATGGCTGACTCGATCCATTAAACTGTGAAAGTGTGTCCTCAATATCCCTTAAACTAAATGTTGTTCGTCCCACCCCTACATCACATTTTTGACCAGCATGTCAAAATTTGCAAATTAAAGTGTTCGAAGAGTCTATCTTGTAAAGTCGGCTTTCTACCTGCCGTCGGTAAGTTCAACTCTGCCAACTTTTCTTTTAATGCACTAACCGTTATTGCCAAAATTTCGTCGGTATTCATCTTGTGCTCACTGTTTCTCGCTTTTCAAAAATACTGAAAACATAAACTTATTAAGAAAGAATAATATTTGTAACTTAATGGTAAAATATTATCTTTGATATATGATATACAATTCACTTCTATTTTGACGATTCTTGGACTCTTTGTAATCAAACTTTAATGAATTATCATGCATCCAACCAAGTACTTTCCTTCGCCAATTTATTAAATCGTTTGTAAAGCTGACCGAATTTTTCCGAATGCCGAATAATATATGAACTTAGTGAATAATAAAATTAGGCAAATAACATTTCTTGTTAAACTTTAAAAAACGAGCAAGCGTTGAATGGCACACACTCGACATGACAGTCGACTCTCTTCTTCTCTTCTTTTCTTTCGATAGTTGGCAGAGTTGATCTACCAACTAGAATGTTGCAAATATATTCGATATGTTACGATGCTGCTTATACTATTTTGCTGTATGATCGTATCGTATATATGTACATATGTCATAATTATAGTGCCAGGGGAGAAAGGACACAATATTGTATCGAGTGGATTAATTTAGTTGCCAGCAGCGCGACAATTTTTATATCCAATGGTGCTGGGAGAACATCGGATCTAACTCAAGTCCACTTGGATTTTTACTCTACAGCCGCCAAAGTCATATTGATCTAGTATTATAAGGTTGAGAAGAATATGTTAGTTCAATAAGTTTGATGCTCGAACCAATGGATTTATTTTGTAATCATACTAAGGAGTTATTAAACATCTTAGTTTTTTCTTTATTATGAAATCTATATGTTAAAAGTGAACATCGAGCTGGTATGACACTCGTAATTTAGTATATATTCATCTAGGCAGGTGTATCTTGATTATAACTAATTATTCTGATTTCGCAGGTACTGTTACAAATCTAATCTTTGAGTAAAGTATACAAAAATTTATAACTGGTATGTTGTTATGGTTAAGTATGCACCTCTATTCTATTCTGTCAATACTCAGATATACACCAATAAATCTTCTCTATTGAATTATTAAATAATGAATGTTAAAACTCAAATAATAATGATTTAGTGATTTCTTTGGCTCGTCCGGAGTAAAATAAATGATCTTTTTAGTTTTTTTTGTGTTTTTAATTATATTTCCTTATTATGTTCCTTCAGAATGATATCTTTGACATCGTGCACATAAAATTATTATGCGAATGTGTGTCTATGAATAAAGAGAGAGTAGAAAGGACCCCAACGATCCGAAGAGCCAGCAAGAGCATAGCTAGAGGTACACAACTCGAAGTCCTGCCATTTAAAAAGTGTCATTAAATACTCGCATACATTCTAATATCGTTACATTACAACACTGCAAATAGCCACATTAAAACATTCTATTCTACTGTCCGTAGGCGAGTGATAAGGTTTGTCGACTGACCGACCCGATTATGGACATATCCCGTTGTAGTGCGACCCTTGAATGTTGTTGTGTAGCTTTATCCATCGTTGCAAACTCCTTCTTCGAAGTGCGGTTTTGTGCCTGCACTGATTTAACTAGAAGTGATTCTTATTTATATTGCCGCAGACTCTGTCGGCTCGATATACGTGTTATTTGCAGTGTAGTGTTAGCTAATGAACAGAATTTTATGTTTTCTAAAGTTTAAAGTAGGAAGGAAGTCCCCACCTTAGGGATATATATAACACTGACTACTCTTCGCGCCTTAAGTATGCGCTATGGTGCCTTTAAAATTTGGAATTATGTTCGACTAATAAAGTGCAAGCCGACTTCCAGATGAGTTGAAGCAATAGAGACAACATTTCTGCTTCCTGTCAGTCTTCCACAGCCGACGACAGTTCCCGCTACGGGCGAAGCACAACAAAGAATGCAAAAGCGGATATACTCCAACTTTTAAGGTTTTGCCACGATAGTCCGATTCAATCAAGCTATATACCGATCGAAAGGTATCGTTTAGGTACACGTGTGACACACACACATGTGATAACTCGGGTTCATGAGATATCGAGCTTTCAGAGATCTTTCAGAGAGAATAATTTTAAGTTTTTGAGCTCATGGGACAGTTTGCTGCATTCCCACTTACGCATCGAAAGGTACTTCATTTCTTTAAAACCGAATACTCAAACAGTTTTTTTGCAAATCTACATTGCACACACCCCCCACAAAGTATGTATATTTTTAATTATCATTAACAGCCGAGTCAATCTAACTAGGTCCGTCTGTATATCCATCTAACGGTCAGTCCGTATGATGTAAGAACGCGTCAGTCTCGGAAACTTGAGAAGTTTTAACTTTTTATGCTTAGTACATATTGAAAATAGATACATAAGCGTATAATAGTTTTGTGCAGAAGGAAGCATTTAATATATAAATATCTTAATTCACACGCAAAATAAATTTACAATTATTTTCGATATTTCTTCTCGTTTTATAAATATAACAATAAAAGAATAAATATCAATAATCGATAACATCTCGGAGACTATTAGAGGCACCAAATTTCGTTCATGTTAAGCTGTCGCTATTGAATACACCGAATTTAGATACCTCCACCCAACCGCCACATATGTTAATACAACCAAAAAAATTCAAATCAAATACTACAGTTATGAGTCATGGTACACAAATTTTAATGCTATTAAAAAGTTTTGAAAATTTAATAACGATCATACTTTTAGTTTAGATGAAAATGAGAAATTTTGTTTCTGTGATATATGTTGCAAGAAGGTTAAAAGGTTGGTAAGGACAGATCACAGAATTCAGGGTACCCCCTAGTCGGGCGGTCCTGACTGTGGCCTTCTTACTTGTGTCATACTCGCTCACGAAGTAAAACAAGTATATTGGCTTTGGGCAATGTCCGATATGCTATATTTATGTCCGTCTGTGCGTAATCTCCGCTTGTCCAGATGATTACATACTTGTAGAAGTAGTACTTGTGGAAGTAGGCAAGCCGATAACATATAGATACACCTCAAATCGATAAGAGGTGAATATAGTTCACAATTCTAGAGCTCATGTCATCAAATGGTAAGCGGATAAATGGAGACTTCCACTAAGCTTTTGATCTTCATATCCTGGCCTCGTCACTCCATAATCGCGATAGTTTCAGAGCAAGAGCCTCTAAAGATCGGTAACGATCGGCCAAACGCCCCTTTCTGCCTGCCGCCCCACAGAGCTTATAAATTTATATCTCCCACAGTTCCAATGCCCGAGCCGCTAAATAGGTAGCTGGTAGTCTCCCCAAAGATTGAAAACCTTGATTTTTCAGACACGGCTTCCAAAACTTAGAGGGCATAGATCTGACAGTGGTGAAGACTCTGTCTGTAAGACTTCTGCAGATAAACGTGTAAAGCTGCGTCTGCTACCGTGCTGGCCAGAGGCGGAGCCGACATAGTTATAATCCAAGAAGGAGGCAATGTTATTAAATTATAAACTCGGATAACTCTTTGTAGCTGAAACAAAAGGAATTAACCTCTTAGCGATTGCAACAATACAGCAGTAATAAACTGTTACCGTCTGCAGTGCTCACGACCACTCGGTTCCTCTTCTAAATGATGTAACGCGAAGCCTTATCGAGAACTGTAGCCTGCTGATATAACGACTGCTGTGGGTGCAAATTTGGTCCTCCCGATGAAGCGTATTGTTTCGCACATACCAGTCCGCACCAGTGATAAGGTGTAGCACTTTGTGTTTGTAGGATCTGGAGCCGAGGTCGGTTAGCTTTAGTTGCTCTTCCCCAAATTTGCATTTCATATCGCCATGTGGAAGCAAAGACCTTTTGATATGTTTTAATGGGAATTTACTATTTACAGTGAGCAACCAATAGAGTTTTTGGAGCTTTCATGAGGCTATCATTATTTTCGCAGAATCGAATTCGATGTCCACAGTATGTGTGAATATCTGCAGAAAAGAACATGTAGAGAACTGGCCCGAGGACACTCGCCTGGGGTACTCCGGCAAGCAACGAATAAACATCGGATATCCGATGTTATTATTCGATCTTATTTTGACTGAAAACTTTCGATCTGCATCCCTTGCTTTGAGTTTGACAAAAAGGCCAGCGTGCAAACACGTTCGAAAGATTTCTGCACGTCTAAGTAGACTGCGTTGCAGTATTCGCCAGCATTTAATGCAGCAAGAATTTTGTTGACAACTCTGTGCAGTTGCGCGAGATCCGAACTGGTGATTTTGGATGATATGGTGCCGTTTAGTACCTTTAGCATAGAATTGCATATCCCACTATCAGTAAGAACATCCAAAGCCATGTCGAAGTCCTGACCTGAATTTATTCCCATGCACAGGTAGATCGATTATTGATCGATTATAAGGGTTAAATGGTGGTAGTAGAGGTCGGCCTGGTCTTCCAAAGTCGGTAGATGCTGGAATTGTATTCTGTAGCTACGGGTAACTGGTTGGAGCGCCAGTAACCAACAACTCAACACTGCTAGCAATAATGTAGTTGACCAATTGGATACCTCTGTTACAGGCTCTACGGGCTCCCCACAATTGGTGCTTCGCGTTTCAATTTCATTTAATAACAAAATTTTCGTCGACTGAAAAACTAATGTTTTGTTATTCGGCTGAAGTCCATTTAAACTTGGGTGGACAGTATATTGCTCCACCTGTAGTTTTTCCAATAGGTGTTTGGGCTGAGCATGTGGCCAATTCGAATTTGTTAACCAGAATGGCTGCGCCACCAAATGTGGCATACGGATGATTGGCAGAGTAACTTTGATTGCCATATATCTTAGCAGTTGAACTGTGTAGTAAGCGTGTTTCACTTAACAAAATGATGTGGACATTATTAGTTTTTAGAAAACATTATTTAAATTAGAGAGTAAAGTCATTATTTGACTTTGTTTGTTCATAATTTGCGTTTGCGCCATGAGTTGGTTTAGAGTTGCCATAGTGGTATTGAGCATATCTAGTTTCGGACCCAGAGTTCGCGTTGCTGATGATAGTGCATTAGCTGTGGCTGCTGATTACGCTGAGTGGTTTCCCGCACAGTGAGCATAAGTTACTGGTGCGTCCTTGGACACATATTAGACAGGTAAATTGGTTCGATAATCTCTGACTGTACGACCGTAACATTGGCAGCGGCTACACTGCACAATCTCCGACATTTTGGGTGTAGCTTCAAAGAGTACCCTTTGCTTACAGAGAGATTTGACATTGTGTACCTCTTTATTGTTTTTGGCTTGTACTAGGGTAAGAAAGAATAGATTCATCTTCTTATCTGTACCTCTTTTAGTGAATAATGAATACGAAGAACCTTATGTACATTTTTCTCCAACTGACTAGTAATGTCATGGTTGAGGGTGGAAAGGTGAAGGGTCTTGACTACAACCTGATATGGCTTATCCTCCTTTAGTTGGAAGCTGTGAAATTTCACATGCTGTTCTTTTAGTTTTCTGACGATGGCTTGATGAGTTGCTGAGTCCTTGGCATTAAGGCAAACTATGCCTCCTTTAGAAGCCTTACAGACCATCTTTTTTTAATCCGAGACTTCGGCTAGAATGTCCAACATGTTGCGTAGATTGTAGATATCAGAAAGGACACTCTGTGGTGGTTTGGGTGCACAGCCTATCTCGATTGCGCCTTGCATTTTTGACATATTGTTTAGTATCTCGATTGTCGTTAGTGAAATAAGAAGGGAAGGCACCCGCGAGCTGCAAAACTTTGTCAATTTTTTCAAAGTATGCCATGTATTGTAATAAATGTTGCACTTTCCAATGTTGCAAAAAATATTTGGAGCGATCTTTAGAGTTAGATTTCAAAAGCGCCACCTATTAGCGAACTTTATTACTATTAATAACTTTAAATAATTCCATGCATTACCGCCACATACTAGTCAAGTGAATAAAAAAAAAAAAACAAGTAAGAACGTAACAGTCGGGCGTTACCGACTGCGTTATATTCGTTCACATTCTTAATTATTATTATTATTTTAAAAAATTTCGGTATTTGAGAGTGGGGGTGTGAGTGGGGGTGGAGGTGGGGGTGGAGGTGGGGGTGGAGGTGGGGGTGGAGGTGGGGATGGAGGTGCTGGTGTGAGTGGGGATGGAGGCTTGTCGCCGAAATTTTGTGCCGATCTTTAAAGGCGGTGGCCAGTTATCTACCCTCTAAATTTGGTAACTTTGAGGGGCGTTCTAGTGGGCGTAGCCGGACTATCAAGGTCTCATTTTTAGGGGAGGTCATCAGCTATACCAAATACATACCAAATTTGGTGGTTCTATCTTAAAAATTGTGGGAAATATACACGTGTAATCGATTAGAGCTGCCAGATATATCGGTTTTTGCGAATACGGAGACGGGAGTGAGCGTGGCCAAAAAAATTTTTTTGTGTTGTGTTGTGTTTTTTGAGCGTTCCTGCAATACATATGCAAAATTTGGTAACTTTAGGTTAAAAACTGTGGGAGATATAGCCATGTCCGATTTTTAAGGGCGGGGGCGCTGGGGGGCGTTATAGTGGGAGTGTCCAGGATATCAAGGTCTCAATCTTTAGGGGAGGTCACCAACTATCTACCTGCCAAATTTGGTGGCTCTATCTTAAAAATTGAGCGATATATACACGTTT
>SCDY01002585.1:0-11258 GCA_004143825.1 Drosophila micromelanica | reverse complement strand
GGTTGATCAGGGTACGCTCTTCGAATTGATATTGGCTGCCAACTATTTGGATATCAAGGGCTTGCTGGAGCTGACCTGCAAGACCGTCGCCAATATGATTAAGGGCAAGACACCTGAGGACATTCGCAAGACGTTCAACATCAAGAAGGATTTTACTCCCGCCGAGGAGGAGCAGGTGCGCAAGGAGAACGAATGGTGTGAGGAGAAATAAACGGCGCTCATCAAATCTAAAATATCGAAGTCCAAATTTAATAAAAGAAGGCGAGACAAACCGCAGCGTAGGTTGTTGGTGAAACAATCTAAGAAAACGAAAACTTTTAAACTATAATGATAAATGGCGATTCTGGAACGCGATTCTAGAAGCTTGATCACTTGCGTATTAAATTAACGTTTATCTAGCATATGCATAAGAAGAGATATTTTTAATATTTTCCCCAAAAAAACAAAATTTAATTATATATATATATATATACTCATACAAAAGAGCAAGCAACAATTGCTAATAGTTGTATTTTATTCTGCAACACCCGTTTTCACACAAAAAATAAATAAATAAAAGTTACATCTAATCGCATTCATCAAATCAGTTAGATGCTTAACAAGGCACACACTCACACTTACATAAAATTTGCTTTTTTATTTTATTGTATTTGTAAACAATCTTTATGATGAGTCAAAAACACCACTTGGGAAAAAATTCTTTGTATTGGAAATTAAATTAAAAACAAAAGTGTATAATTTTCGATAAGATAATGGTCTACGTTATCCAAATATTATTCTAATAAAAAAGTAAATACAAAAACCAAAATTCTATTATTATAAATTGATAGATCTGGAAAAACAGAATTTTTTTATTTCTTTTTCAAAGCAACATGTTCAACATTTCCGGGTGAATGTTTATTTCTATGCGAATGGTTGCCATTCTCAAAAACCAACTATTGGAACTATTCTTGTGTAAAAAACAAGCAAGTACAAATCAGTTTGACTATTTTAATTAAAGTTACTATATAGTAAACTAAAATGCCTTCAAAAAAGAAAAAATATAATGCGCGGTTCCCAGCGGTAAGTAAATGAACATATAAATTAGACTAGAACTGCATATTCATGTGTACATGTATTGCGTGCTTTAGTATATCGACGATGGGTTTATCAGTTTGTATTTGGTGCAAACGCGCTTTGTGCGTTAAAATATTAAATAGTGGGCTTCTCTTTTTTTCGTAGGGTCGCATCAAAAAAATAATGCAAAGTGATGAAGAAATCGGCAAAGTTGCTCAGGCGGTTCCCGTTATCATTTCACGGACTTTGGAGCTGTTTGTGGAGTCACTTCTAACTAAAACGTTGCGTATAACGAATTCGCGCAACGCCAAAACATTGTCGCCATCCCATATGAAGCAGTGCATTATGTCTGAGCAAAGATTTGACTTTTTAAAAGAGCTTGTACGAAATATACCAGACATCAGTGTCGCTGAGGAGGCTGCGTTTAATTATAATGACGACGACATGCATAGCTCGGAGGAACAGTATCCAGATTCAGACACGCCATATGACTTAAGTCTGCCGTCAACATCAATACGAGCGTTGCCAAATGGACACACTAGTTATGCGCGCTCTGTCAGTTTGAATGGAGGGGGCCAGAAAAGAAACCACTGTCCATCCACACCGTCAGTCATAGTACAAACGGCAGCTGCCTTAACACAGATTCATCAGCAGACGGGCCATTTGTCCACAAAGCTAGCACGTTCAGAATCAACACCTGCATATACTCCGCGTGGCAGGCCACCCAACTCCAGTCCACATTACAGCAGTAAGCAATCACAAGACACTGCCATCCCTGCACCAATTTGCGGCTACGATTTGCTGAATAAGCCAATTGTTAAAATCGATTATAGCAATGTTCAAATGACAACTACATCACTGAGTCCCTCAGGCGCTGATACCGGCAACACATCTAACGCCATGATCAACCTTAACATTGCACCCCCAGTTATAAATATTGATCTGACCAATATTGTAGCAACTGGTACGGTATCTACCCCAACGAATATTACCTATGGAATGTTGTCGCCGGATAAGACCAGTGTGAGTGGAAATAATAACAACCCAATCACGAACGTTGGATCGTCTGTCAACCATATCGCTGGAAAGAGCAAACCTCCAATCATTCCAAAGACCACTTCGGTATCACAGCCAATAACTGAATCGCTTTTCGAATTAGATGAAGACTATGACAACATTTAAGTAGAATTTTGTAAATTGCGCTATTAAATTATTATTACAATAATATGTACTTTAGGTTTATTTAAGCAAGATAATAATTTTGGCAAATAAAGACCATATTGGATTTTAAGCTGTTATTTTAAATTTATACAGTACACTCACTTCTTAAGCGTGCAACCAGCGAATTTAGTATCGGTGAATTGTAACCGGCAATTGCAAAATGAAAGTAAAAGATACCTTTCGTTATCTACATCTAAGGTCTAAGCGGTAGTATAACATAGCTATAGAAGTATTTTCAAAGTTTACGCAAGTGTCTGGCTAAATGTGCACTGTTTCTAAACGTCGAAACCTGAGACCAAAGGAATTTAGTGGTAACATCTCAAAAATAGTTAAAAGCATCTTAAGGTAATAATAATAGAATATAACTTAGATGACTAAGTGTGTTTAGAATATCTTGTTCACGCTAATTGGTCAATTTAATGAATTAAATAATGGGAGCTTTAAAAGAAAAACACAATATGAAACATGATTACAAACCCCTTTTAATGGTTCAATCAATTACTCAAGTGAGAACGAAGCGTGTTATCTATCAAAAGAAAAACAATTCAAACAGATTCAAATAAGAGTTATAAATACTGCACATTTAATATTTTTAGATTATGTTTTTAAGCCTGTTTTTCCTTAATATAAATAATTAATATAATTAAATAAACTATAAATATGTTGAATATTGCAAGAATTACATTTACAAGTATTTATTTAATATTTTATCCATTTGTCTTATTAATTAAATTCGTATAAAATATTAAACAATAAGTGTACTGAGGCACTTTTTGGTGTTTATGACAATGAAGAAGATAGTTAAAAAAAATGCATATTTAGTCAACATTGCTATTACAATTTGCTTTTTACAAATTAAAATAAGTAACAAACAAAATCTTATTTGGATTACGAATCAATGCTTATCTAATTGTATACGTATGAAATTTTGGCACGCGGAATAAGCTGTTTTTTAAAATTCTTTTTTACTTTTTTTTGTTTTATTGTTGTTATTACTTGCTTTACAACTATTATACTTGTCAGTAGTTCATTAAAAAAAATTGCAGTCTGTGGTTATGTTACACGTTTATAATAAATGTTAGGCAAATAAAACTTAACGAGATCGAAATACATATAATAAGATTTTTAGCTTTGCTATTTACACGCGTCGATCATTATGTTTTAAGGCTACCTAAAACTAACATAAAAACAAAGTTTATTCAAAATACATATAAATATATACAAAAAGTAGTCGGCTAATTCGAAGGAATACATACAAATTTAGTACTTGTTCAATCATATGATATGATATATACTTTTTTATATATAAAACTCAAAATGTTACGTAAATCCGCGACTTGGTGACTGTACTGGCGATGGTGGGGGCGGTAGTGGTGAAAAATAGGTAGAGCTGCGCGAGGACGGCGATGGCGGGCATGAAGACTCCGGCACAATGCGCGCATCGCTGTGATAATGAGAGCGAGGCGTTGGTGGCGGCGGATACGGCTCGCTATCATAGCCAAACTGAAGGCAGGCAGCAGCCGAGCTAGATGGTAATTTTGAGGGACCACCGTTACTGTTATTACTATTAGATTTGCTAGTATAGTTTGAGTCTGATTCATCGCAAATATCTGTGGAGCAAGGTGTGGGAGGTGGCGGCTGATTAATGATCTTGTAGTGCCTGTAAGGACGACGTGAACGCGTAGCCGGCGAAGGCGGTGGATTAATAGGATAGGCTACCATGCTGCTTCCATTGGTCGTTGAACTGGAGGCCCCAGTTATGTGATTGCGATCATATGAGTTCATACTGTTGCGCGAGTTAAGGGTCGACATGCGCACCGCATCTGCTACGGAGGCAATTTTCGAAACTCGCTGTGATTTAGTCAGGGTAGAGGGCGACAGTGGGTCTGAGGCTTGATCGTCCTTAGGCTCTGTACGGCTCTTACCTATGCGCGTTCGACAGAATTGCAGCAGATAAACAATGGAGAAAATGATTATCATAGTGGCACCAATCAATATCATAAAAACGCGCTTATCTGATGCTGGTGCCATACGACGCTGTAGACAGATATCCACTGACTCATCTGCCCCATCCGCGCAGTTATCCCAGCCATCACAAAGCAGTGCAGCAGAAATGCAAAGCTGTAAGCAACCAAAGCACATGTAATTTGTACACAAAATTCAAATTGAAGGTATTATGATTAATGTCGAACACTTGCTCTTTAAAGCTATCTTAATCGCATATATATTTACATTTCCTGTAGGCACAAAATATGTATGATTTATAAACTATCTGTTAATCAAATACTTTATCATATCAGCGAAATCTCAAAAGAGTCGGACTACTATATTATATATTCCTATAGAAACGACCACTCACGATGTTGTTTAAAAACAAGTGAGAAGAACTGTAGGAGACCAAGTTCAGCTCTGTAGCTTATGTAGTTTCTGAGATCCCTGCGTTCATACAGACGGGCAGACGGACGGACAGACGGACACGGCTAAATCGCTCAGAGAGAGATCTTCTGCCTGTTACATACATTTGCACAAAACTATTATACAATTTTTATCCATTTTCAGTGGGTTGAGGGTATAAAAATTACTAAAACAGACTTCAGACATAGATGAAAAAAAGTTCATTACACACCACTTACGCAACTCTCACCTTATTGATAGGACACTGAAATTCACCAGGTCTTTTGCAGCAGTCCGCCTCATCGTGGCCATTGGCGCAGTTTGTAGTACCATCACAAACCAGAAGCTTGTCAATACACTCTCCTGATTGACAGCTGAACTGATCCGCACGGCAGGAGGGACAGCCTACTTCATCGGATTTATCAGGACAGTCCTTTTGCCCGTCACAACGCCACGACGCTGGTATGCAGTCCTTGTTCATATCACTATTTCCAGCCACGGGTGCCGCACAAGTAAAGTGATCCGGTCCACAAGCAGGCAATGCTCCGCAGTTCTCTCTGTCCTCAAGCAACATCAGGTGTTTAGGACAGGAGCAAATATCGCGTGTGAGCCCCACATCTTCGCCAGCTGCTATGCAAATGTGTGAACATTTGGTATGACTGTGCAAGCAGGTATGATTGCGGAGCAACTTTGCTTCCGGCGTCCATACGGCACGGATATCCGTTATCTGCGAAAGCCGCTGAAGTTCCGCTGAGCGGCGTTCACCTGTCACTGTGATACGCTCCACTCCAGTTTTGTCATCCAACCAGTATACAAAACCACCTAGCGCTGCAATGCTGATAACCTGTGAAATATGCATAGACACCAGCGTTTTTCTACCAGTGATAAAGTGTGTAAATGAAACATCATACAATCAATTCTATAACAAATTTACAACCTGGCTGATGCAATACCAAGTCAGTTTTATTTGTTAAATTTACTGCTTGGTGCTGCACCAGATAGGTATGTTTTCCGTAGCTATATTACCAGCCCCGGAAATCAACGATTTACTTACATGTTCTTGCCATTAATATCCATTGCATCTATTCGCTTTCCGTGAGCATAGTAAATCATATCAGTCTGCTGATCTAAGGCGAGCGTCGTTACACCCTCCAGCTTATATGCTAATTCCATTCGCTCGTTGCCATCGACACGTGCCCTAATTATAGCCTGATGGCTGCCTACATCTGACCAGAAGATCAAGCGCTTGATTGCATGTACGGCAATATTGCGCGGTTTTTCTGAGTCGCCAGTATCAATTACACCAATTGATTCCCCAAGAAAACTGGATGTCAAAATTAAAAAATATTATTAAGTCCGACTCAGATGGTTTTTAATGTTACTTACCTGGTTACGTTAATGCTGTTGGAGTATGAACACGTCCAAAAGAGTAGACGACCAATAATATCAATGGCAATGTCAAATGGTTGACCATTGTTGACGAGCACGGTCGTCTTAGTGCCATTGGCTAGAGACCTTTTAATGCTATGACTGCGACCTTCGATCTGACAAAACAAATACAGAAAATATAATAATTGATTAAATACATATATTGTGTAGGCTATTCTTTAACGTAAATCGTGTTATCAATGGGGAAACTAACAATAAAATTATTTTTGACAATTTTAACGTTTATAATACTGTTAATTGTTTTTTATTTTTTTTCCCTATACCCCTATATTGTTCTGCTTACCCAGTATATGTGATGCGTAATGGGATCATAGTCAACAGCACGTATATTCTTGCCTGGCACTGGTAATGGCACATTGGGACAGTCAGTTGTGTTCGGAAGCAAGCGACCAAAACTGTTACGTTGGCTGAAGATAATGTAGTTTCGGGGAGGTATACAAGAGACACCATCTTTGGCAAGCTGGTAGTGAGTGGGGCATGCGCAAATCATCCCACGCCTACCAGGCTGAGCAAGGCACAAATGTGAACAGCCACCATTATTCAGCTTGCATGGATTAACACCCGTCTGTCTTTGGTCGTTGAAAACCAACAACGAAGTAATATATGTCATTCCAGTGTGCACAAGACTGCGATTTTGTCCAGTGACCTTGTGCACGCGTTCAATATCCCCGGTGTTCCAGTCACTCCAATAAACATAGTCGTGATATAGGGACACAGCATAAGGTTCATCAATGTCACTGTTTACCAGCAACTGTCGCCGTTTGCCATCCCAGTCGGCGCACTCAATCTTCGCCGGCCGAGATTGTGTCGCCCAGTAAAGACGTCTAGTATCCTGATCAAAGGTTAAGCCAGCGGCATGATTGGCACCCGCTATAATTGTTTGAAGTTCATTGCCATCCATTGTGGCACGACGAATGGAATCGGATGGTGACTCAGTCCAATACATGTAGCCGCGTCGAGGTTCTAGCACAAGTGAACGGGGCTCTTCCACACCCTTCCAGAGCAGCACCCGACGACTGCTTCCATCAAGACGTGCCACCTCAATGCGGCGTGCCTCTGCGTCCGACCAGTAGATATTGTGTCCTAGCCAATCGACTGCAATGCCATCTGGTCCAATAAGTCCTGAATCTACAATCCGCTGCACATAAGAGCCATTGAGAAAGGCGCGATATATGCACTTGGTTTTCTGATCCGTCCAATAAATGCGTCGCTCAGCCACAGACACGTCCAGAGCGTGAGCATCGCGAACATCCTTAAACGGTATACGCTCATCATTGTGATTGCCCTCATTATATTCAATAGATATCCGACCAATGTGCTCTTGGCGAGAAAACAGTAAAAATGCGACTGGGACCACACAGGTGCGTTTGTCATTCGATAGCTCGTAATCAATAGCACAACGGCAGACGTAATCCCGTGGACGATTTAAACACAGATGAGAGCATCCTCCATTGCGTTCGGCACACGCATTTTGACCACGCACCTCACGTAGTCGTGTTACTTTCAAACCCATTAGATCAGGATATTGATCAACGACCACGATACGATTGTTGCCTGTAATTTTATGGGCCCGATCAATGGAGCGGCGTTGCCAATCGGTCCAGTATAGATAATCATCCAAAATGCTTAATCCAAACAAATGCTTGAGATTCTCACTAATGACTACTCGCCTATCAGATCCATCCATATTCGCTACCTCAATTTTATCGGTTTTACCATCGCACCAGTATATCGTTTTGTGCTCAATGTCCAAAGCAATGCCATTGGGCCAACCAAGATTCTCAGAAACCAGTACAACACGTTCAGATCCATCAAGCGAGGCACGCTCCACTTTTGGCTTGCGCTCGTTCCAATCACTCCAAAACATCCAGCCGAGCGAGGGCGCAACCGCAATGGCACGCGGCTCTTCTAGATGCTCGTATATAAGTACCTTGCGAGCTGAACCGTCCAAGCGACATACCTCTATGCGATCGGTCACCGTGTCCGTCCAGTAAAGATTACGTGCCAGCCAATCTAACGCCAAGCCATCCGGATGTCGCACTTCTGAGGTGACAAAGTCAGTTATACCGCTACCATCCACATGTGAACGTCTTATCGTATAGGCCTCTACATCAGACCAGTAAATATGCTCATCTACGGGATCATAATCGATAGCAATAGCGTATTTAACTTTGCCCAGCGGCAGTGGAAAAATCGTATAATCCGGAGAATCGAGAGAAATTTTGCTAATCTGCGTACGTTGTACTATGAAAAGCATTTCTTGGGAATCATTTGCGCAACTATTAAAAGTCAGCAGCTTCACGCCCGTAGGGCAGGCGCAGCTATAGCCCTGCGAATTGGTTGAAAGTAGGCACAAATGCGAGCAGTTGCCATTATTGTGAGCACATGGATTATTTTCATACGGTTGCAGGGAGGCTGACCAGGCACGTACTGAGTTCGGTGCCTTTGGCGTATCAATAAGCTCCTTCATCTCCTTAGTTTGCAAGTCTAAAGCATTTAAAGAGCCACGTAACCAGTCAGTCCAGTATAACCGATTGTCGAAATAGGTCAAACTAAATGGATACTTTAGATTGTTGACTATGGTGCGTCGATTGCTTCCGTCAAGCTTTATCACATCAATGAAACGATACTTTCCGTCTGTCCAGTATAGAAGCTCGCTTTGTAAGTCAACAGCTAAACCGTTCGGCCAAAATACATTATCTTTGACAAGTGTCATACGTGTCAGTGGATCGCCATCCATTCCAGCTCGTTCAATCTTGGGATACTCGCCCCAGTCTGTCCAAATGAGAAGCCTCTTGGCGGGCACTATGGCTATGGCACGTGGCTGATCCAATTCTGTCCAAAACAGAACTTTTTGGTAGCGACCGTCCAATGTGGCAACTTCGATGCGATTTTTTTCGCCATCAGTCCAATATATCTTATCCGTATACCAATCGATAGCCAGACCCTCCGGCTTGTCCAGACCCTTTGATATTATAGTTTGCTTGGGAGCCTTAGCCATCGGCAGTGATGAATTGATCTGAGCACACTCTATAATCTCTCTTCCGCAGTCTGTCCAGCATACCAGATTTTTAGCATGGTAAAAGTCAATAGCCATCGCCTCGGCCAAATCCTTGACAATCACATCGATCTGTGGACCACCCGTTGGCTTTGCTATGTTTGCCACCTGAATGTCGTGGCGTGTGGTGAACAACAGCGTTGCCGGCGTGTTGATGAACTGTTGTATAATGGTAGACGTAGATACCATCGATGAGGATATTGGTGGCCCGTGCACTGAAAAGAAAATTATTGACAGAAAGTTGGCTTAGTTTTTATTTTATCCAGAAGGATGTATCTTCGACTCGATATAAAATCTTAATTAGTATCTGTCTATCTATTTATTCTTTTTCTAACCGTACTAACTTTGCATTGGGTAGACAGATTGACGGACATGAAAAGCGACTAGTCTCTTAATATTGACCACGAATCAAAGATGCTTTTTTGTTACGTAACATACAAAACAAACAAACAAACTTTTTTTACCCTTTTGGCCCATTTTTGAGGGATACGTACATGTTTTAAAACAAATACGCTATGAACTGTGAATTACGTAATTGAATTGGGGTAGTGCTGTGTGGGAGTTTAGTGTGGTGTGTCAAAGTTATCGTGGGTGTAAAAAGTTGCAGCTGCTTGCGCTGATTTCATGCATGAATTCTTGTTAAGTTACTGTCGAACGAAAATCTAACTATTTAATGAAAAAACGGCATTTTTGTTTACATAAACCTAAACTATAGTATACTATATACAAGTGCTTTCATGCTTATATGGCGCGAAAATTGCTTAAAATTTTTATTTAGTTGCGGCCAAAATTTCTATAAGCTATGTGATATAGATAAGAAATTATACATTATAGATTTGAAATGATTGCACAAAATATTTAATATTTTATTTTTCCAATTTTAAATTTTAAATGAGCTTAAGTACCGCTGTTCTTTTTTTAAAACGGGATAGGTTGAGGCTACAAAACTTTAAGTGAGCAGTGCTGCTGCTTGTTCATGGCTGGACCCAAGCCCATGCCCCACTCAAGACCTGCTAAGTGGAAGCATTGTGGAAACAATGTTGGTCGGGGACTCAAGTACACATGGTTGTCTCTGGCAGTGCGCCAGTTGCAGCAGAAGTTACTTTCATTTAAATGTGTTTTGGGGGGGTATGTTAACGAAATAGGCAACTAGCCGACATTCGGATGCAGTATAAAATAAGTAAGAACTTTGCAATCGGGCGTTACCGATTGCTTCATACTCGTTTACTTTTTATACCTTGAACCATTGAAAATGGGTAAAACAGGGTATAATGATTTTGTTGCAATGTATGTAACAGGCAGAAGGACAAATCGTAGTGTATCTCCTAGTAAGGCTGCCCCGATTAGAGCCTTCTTACTTATTTTATTATGGAAAATTTCGGTTTTTGGAAATTAGAAATTTACCGATATTTAAAGGATGTGATCAGGAATCCACTTGAAAAATTTGGGATGGCTACACCAAAAATTGTAGGGGATATAAGCTTTCACGATTCGTGGGGGCGGGGTGGCTGGGGGGCGTTCTAGTAGGCTTGGTTTGAGATTTGCGATTTAAAGTGTTATCGGTTTGCCACGTCCCCAGTGGGCGGAGAAAAAATTGAGTTCATATTGACAAATAAAAGGACATTGTATAAAACCAATATACTCTGCACTTCGTGAACGAGTATAAATATTATGCCCAAGCAATAATTAAAGAGCACTAACGTGAGGGAAAAGTAACGTGTTTTATTTTTATTCATATCGTTAGCATCAACACTCATGGCACCCGTTACATTTCCCTGCCCGTTTTCCCTCCCGAACGCCATTAACTCGCACAGCATGCAATTTACCCGCTGACAAAGACTTGTCAAAACTCAGTTTCTCGTTCACGCTCCAGGGGAACTTCATTGCAGTATATGAAAAAACAAGTGAGAAGGCTCTTGTCGGGGCCGCTCGACTAGGAGATACCCTGAACCCTGCAATCTGGTTCTATAAACATTTCAGATCGTTTACACATACATACACAAATTCACACATACACACACACATATATATACAAATGCACGTAGCACTCACTTTCCTCGGTGCGCGTGCCCTCAGTACA
>SCDY01002584.1:0-12244 GCA_004143825.1 Drosophila micromelanica | reverse complement strand
AGAGGGTGCTATAAATTTGTCGCGAAATTTAAGGTAGTGCTAAATAGATATCTCTCATATATATTTATTCTTGATCCCGAAGGTCTTTTAACTAACTTTAACTAAAGTAATATGTGGAATATCCTTATGGCATGTATATAGTCAGAGGGTAAATAGTTTGACTAAATTGACTCAAATTTGTTTGCCAAATCGGTGTCATTATTGCGACTGGCCACCTATTTACCGAAGGTCGCATTTAAAGGGGACACACAACTAAAGGTCAAGGCAAATTCGCTGCCGGCTTGCCATCTGCCTAACCAATCTAAACTAGCCCATCGGCTAATGTGGCCATAAACCCGCCCACGGTGCCTGTCAACTTATGTATGTGGCAACCAAATCTTATGTGAAGCGTGTTTTAGTTTGACAATTTCTTGTTGATGTTTTGCGTGTAGAACTTAACAAAGTATTCTGAAGCACGCCAACAAGAGCGCACGTAAAATAAACACACACAGACAGACACACACACACACACACACACACACACACACACACACACACACACACACACACACACACACACACACAGATACAGATATTAAGCCCAATACACGCATCTATAAATATGCGTTAGAAAATGTGACACTCTTGTTGTTGTTGTTTATTTTGTTGCTGCTTTTGCGGCCTTGTTGCTGCCATTGTTGTTGCTGTTGCCGTTTCACATTTTTTGCCACTGTCCCCCCCTCCCTGTACCCCGTTTCCCGTGCCCGTTGTTGTCACCATCATCGTCGGCGCGACGTCGCTGTTTTTCATGATTAATGAGCGTAATTTTGAAAATGAAGTTTCAAAATTTTTTGTCGCTCTGCCTGACGCTGGTTATCCTGCAGGAGCAACAGTACTTCTAGCTCCTTGGCGTCTTCGTTAAGTGTGCAAACAGTAATTATAAATATGGAGCGATGTCTGTGTCTGCGTAAACACACACACACACACACACACACACACACACACACACACACACACACACACACACACACACACACACACACACATACTCAGAAATGTACAACAGCGAACAAGAGTTGCCATAACGATAATTAGTTTTGTTTCCAGTCTCGACTGCGACGTTGGCGCTGAAGCCACTTCTATGAATTACACTTTGCAGTGCGTTCGCTTACGGCTGCCACTTACACTGCACTACATGGCATTATAAGCTCAAAATGAAAGAGACGCTAACAAAAGCCCCCCAACACCGAACACCGAGCACTGAGCACTGAGAACTGAGTTCCGGCCAACATTTTGATTAATTGCATTGAGCGTTGTTCCTTCTTCCTTCTACTTCATTTTATGACCTCCCACTGCTCAAATATTTATATATTGCTAGCAACGAAAAGGGCCAACAAGAAACAGTAACAGAACTCAATTCTAACTGTGTGTCTGCATATACCAAAAAATGTGTGTCAAGTTGAGAGGGGTTTAATTCACATTTTAAAGTCAAATATGCTGCAGCACAGTGATTATATTATTGTAATTTACAAAAGTTTCGTTGATTATTTTTTTTTTCCTCTATAGAGTGTAGCATTATTATGCAAATTAATTTCACTTTTGCTAATAGATACAATAAATTATTAAGTCATGAATACAAAGAAAATTTATTTATTATTTATTACTAAATAAATCTTTCATTTGATTTTGTATTTTTTTGCACACTTTTCTGTTAGTTGCATTGGAAATTGAATTGTCACAACTGTCGTTTCACTAAATGCTATGTCAATTAGAGTCATGATTTTGTTTGAATTATTGGACTTGGATCCTTATTGTTATTGTGGCGCAGAGGCGTCAAGTGGCAGCCAGTTCCTGTCCCGTGGTTGTCGCTGATTTGTTATTGCTTGGCATGACTGGCACAATTGGGTTGGCCGGGTAAATGGGACTCATTTTTTTTTGTGCGTAATAAACATTAATATTTCATAAGCCAGTTACACAAACAATTGCCAAGGACATACACAGAATGGCAAAACGAAACAAAAAAAAACACATTTGAAAAATCACACGAGCGACGCATATATCGATTATGGCCAAGAAATGCGAGGTAAGAGCTCTCATAATGTCACCTGTGCGGTATTCTGTGGAGTTTTGGCCAACGTGTGTGTGCTCTTATTTAATAAATTTAATTGGCTCTGGTTTGCGTGCCGTCCTCAAGTTCAATTTTAATTGCCGCGCCGAGTTGGCTTGGCCAAGGAGTATGGCCATTAAAATGCCTGGTGAGTCATGTTTTAAACAAAGATTTATGGCAAATTGGCTGTTTCGCTGTATCCGCCGGAAAGCCGAAAGCGCAAAGCCAAAACTCAAACCGTAACTCTAACTGAAACTGAAACAGAAACTGAAACAGAAGCTGAAATTGTTTGTCTGACAAATCAAATGCAATTCTTACGAAATCTCAAAATTTTACCAATCTTCCTTGTAAGCAAATAGAAAATGCGAAATTTTTAACCTTTTTTTAGATACATTATGATCATTAATAGTTTGTAGTTTTTTCAACTGTATAAATACATTTCTTACATAATTAAATTTAATTAGTTGTCAGTTAAGATCATTTACAAACACAAGTCTAAAAAAATATTTTCTGTTAATATTGCCAAATATTTAATATGCTAAGTAACTAAGTATATGCAATTTGTACATCTTATTCAAAATCTTAGTAGCTCTTAGTAAATTGAAGAGCACATTTTCATACATCAGCTAAGCTCTTGGGTTTAATATTTCTACCCCATATTCACACTGGTGTGTATCCGTGCACATTTGCCAAAGCTCTTATAGTTTTAGCGTGTTTTTTTTTTTACTAAGTTTTGTGCCGCAAAGTACGTAATTTGGTGTCACATGTCGCAGCTATTGTCATAATCTAATGAAGACCTTGCGTATACTTAATATTTATACATAGCCCGTCTTGCAAATGGCCGGCAACAAATTTGACAGCTCATTTGCTCTACATATGGGAGCGCAGCTTATGGCACCACGCCCCCTTACCTCGCCCGCCTTCCCCCCGCAAGCCCCAAAGTCTGCGGGTGGCGTGGCGAGCAAGCAAAACGACAAAAGCGCTGGGGCGTAACCATGAATACAAATGAGTCATTTATGGACAAAAAGTAGTAGTTGTTAGCTGTGTGCAAAAGACGACCAAAAAACGCCAAAACCAACAAGAGGCAAAATGAAAATGAATAGAAGAAAAACAAAATTTTGGCAACAACTATTGAAATCAACATTGGGAGGTGTTGGCATTCTGTTGTAGGCGTTACAAATCTGTTAAGAAACTGCTCTACATATTTTAGACGGGGTTTCTTTCTTAAGTACTTCAAAATATCTGGAGATTTTATTAACATGCTTATGATAAAGCAAGTTTGCTTGCAGTGCTTCAAATTTATTGATATTGAGAAGAAACTTGGCTGGTTTATCGAAAAAAAAGAATAGTATGTTAGATCTAGGAAGAGCTTTTTAGGCTTTCCATTATTATTATTTTTTTTTTGGTTTCTTCTTAGAACTTGTTTCTTAAGTACTTGCTTGTGATAGAACAACAAAAAATACTCTTTTTCTAGTGTTTCAAATTTATAGATATTAAGAAAAAGCTTGGCTAGATTATCAAAAAAAAAAAAAAAAAATAGTATATTAAATCTAGAAAAAGCTTTTTTTCCTCTTCCATTAGTTTTTTCTGTTTTATTCTTAGCGCTCTTTGAAAGCAACTCTTCTGTCCCATCTATGCACACACACACACACATAGATATAGCTAGCCCCAGCCCATCTCTCTTTTTGCCACCAATATATTCTCTCATATTTGCACTCGCGCCAACGTGGCACAGGCTGCAGCTAATTGGACCAGCGTGGCGTCGTCTTCGGCTTCGCTCCTCTGTGTGTGAAGACATGCCATGCATTATTTTTATGGCATCATAAAAATTTAAATTAATTTTTTTTTCCATCTAACGGCAACCTCACATATGTGTGTGGCAGTTTGCATTTGTATGCAGCTGTGTGTGTGTGTGTGTGTGTGTTTCAGTCACGTTAACGGCATGACCCCCTGCAATGGCAGCCACAGTGTGTTTCATTTGAAATTTTCACATTTTGCCAGTATGAAAGCATGTGCCACACCTCTTTCGGCGCTTGCCCAACGCTTTCTTTTTTTTCATATAATTTTCATTGCTTCCACGCCCAGCAAAGCCCTCGACTGCCTTTGGTTTAGTCGGGATGTAATTTACTAGGTGTTTTTTTTTCTTCTGTTTTTTACATCGATTTCAATTCATTTATCGTTGCCTCTATGCTCGTGCAGTGCAGAGTGTGTTGCGCGTTTTTACTATTTTTTACTTTTTTACTTTGTAGTTGTTGCTGTTGACTTTGTTGTTGTCGTTGTTTTGGCTTTTGAAAACTTTGCGCATTTGCTTTGGCCGCACCTGCAATTTGGTGGCGCCCCAAAAGTGCACTGCCAAACACCTTCGACGCTGGTTGGATGGCCAACACGTGACTTCGTGCAACCTGCCGCCTAAAAGCTTGCACCACTTTTCTACAACGCCATTTTTTGTAATGCGCGTATGTTTGTCTGTGTGTGTGTGTGTGTGTGTGCGTTTTACAATGTGTTCTGCAATTAAAGTGAATTGTCTGTAAAATTTTTATTGCTCTGCGCACTATTTGAAATAGGGGTCTCTAGCACCTATCTAGTATATGTGCGCATTTTTATTTAATTTGAAATCAAGCTGATTTTATCATGCCTGCTGTAAATCCCATTTTACAGTTAATTCCATTAAACATTGAGCCGAATACTTTTTGCTTTTGTTTATTAATATTTTCATGAATACTATTACTTTAGCTAACTAATACTGTTATTTACTTAAAAATTTACAATACGATGATACAGTTGCTTAAATATTTACAAATATTTTATATCGTTTTTAAATAGCTGCATTCTTGTAGGAGGAAAGTGTTAAAAATTCCACAACACACTTTTAAGGTAACAATTTTGGGCCACCGATGCGCAAGATTCTTAATGTAAATTCGAACTGAAGTACCAGGCGAATAGAAATGTAAGGAGTTTGGCAGAATATATTTGAAATGCGCACAATTTCATTGCATACTTCCAAGCGCACAGTAGCTGCAACTTATAAATAAAAGGGGAGGATGGGTGGGAACATCTGAAAAAGAGCATACATAGTTCTTGAAAGACAATGTTTACATCTCTCCTCATCTCCAAAGTTAACATTTTTTAGGTATGATATGCACCATTTCATGTTTTATTTTGTATGTTTTCAGATTGGACAAATGCGATTGGAAATTCGAGCGCAATGGCAGAGAGTCGACGAAAACCTTGGTAGGAAAGCATTTATTTATATTTAATATGTCCAATCTTATATTTTAAATGTCGGAGAGCAATATCGGCCATTTTTAAATGCATTAACGATTTGTAATTTCCAGAAATTGATGCATATACAAGGCAACTGATGCCCTGCAGGAATACCTAAGGCGTTTTGAAAACTAGGTCTGTCGGTGGAATGTCGCAATCAACAGAGAAAAATGCGCCACAGTCACAGACACACTAGGCAAGGACTCCTGCCCAGTTTTATTCCTTCACGACGAACTGCTGGATCAGGTGAGTGAATTCCGATACCTGGGCGTTACCCTTGACAGAAGGCTCACTATCTATCAAAACTAAGGTCAGGCGTATGTCCTGCCTTTTAAGCTCAAACAACAAGCTTACACTTTGCAACAAAGTGCTAATATACAAGGCAATCTTAGCTCCTGTTTGGCGATATGGGCTTCAAGTATATGGAATAGCTGCGAAAACCCATCTCCACAAATTTCGCATCGTCCATGCTAAGATCATCTAGGAACCAAAGGTTTGGTTTTACGCCTTGCCATTATAAAGTTAAACAGCACAGGATATATATTCGCCATATCTTCTTTGCTAAAGTCAAGTTGACTTCGCCAGTCTTTGCAGAGGGTAAATGCAATAAATTTGGTAAATTTCTTTATTCTTTATCGCAATTTGCATACATTATGTAGAGAGCATTTCGCACCCACTTCTTGCTGATAGCCAAAAATGGAGAGCTAGCTAAAGTTGAGACGGCGATGTGGCTGCATGGGAACGGTAAGCGGGAAGCGGGAAAGAGAACGGGATTCTGAAGTGCAACATTGGGCACGCCAATAGAGCGTGACGTTTACGCAATCGGCTCCATCGAGTCAGTGTTGCCTGCTGCAGAGTAATCCCCATCGCCACTAACGGCATAAATATGCATGCCGGCGCGCCTGTCATTATGCAGCAAACTATTCGTACATGCGGCAACTTTGTGCTACCACTGACGCTGCCTCAATTAGAGCACGAAAGCTTCAAGGCGTACGTCGTCACCCTTGCCGTCATCGTCGTCGTCGCCGTTTCCATTGCTTTAAGTATGCACAAAGCGAGCTTCTGTGAGCGCCATAAGTAACCTACTTTAAGTTCTTTTCGCTGCCAGCGTTGCTAGCGATTTATTTACAGCAAATTGCTGTCCGACCGAGCTAACTGGCTACCATCTGGCTGGTTGCATTTAAATTTTCTAGCACGAAAATTAAGTACAACAACAACAGCAATAACACGTTGCGCAGTCGCGTGCCATGGATGCTCTAATTTACTATATAGTTTTACAGACTTTTCACTCGCTTTCGTGTTTTGTACATTTGCTTAAAAAATAACAAACAAAATACTCAAAAAAAAACAAAAACAAAAAATATAAATTCCAGCAGCAGCAAAATTTGCATGTCAAGCGAAACTGTACATAAAACAAAACAGTTGATGGGCTTTGAGTGACTGAATAATGCCCTGCACTCATCTCATGAATATTCAAACAATTCGATCAGAAATTATATTTCACAAAATATTCGCAACTGTGTTGCGCATTTTAATATTAGCGTGCACTTACTGAACGCTTTATGCTATTTAGAGAATATACAATAATACTAATAATATAAACAACAAAACTAACAAATAGTCCAAATTGTAATCCCCAACACAAAACCTGTTTCTGAATACATTTGTTTTGGTATGCCAAAAAAAATAATAATCAATTATTTAACACAATGTCAGTTTTCTCTCGACTGTTTCTGTCAAAAAAAAAAAAAACCCAAAAATGCTCTTGGAATGTTTAAAATAAATAAAAGCTTGACTTGCAGCATAACAAATGCTAAGCATCAGCTTAAAAAGCAAATACCCTGTAACAAATACACTGTGTATTTTGCTATTGCTATAGGCACAAATGATAAAAAAAATAACGATTTCAGTTCGGAATTCGGGACATGATAAATTGAATCGAATGCAAACTATTTTAATAAAATTGTATTTATGAATACAGAGAGTATAAGTCTCGGTATTATTGCTCGTTATAAATTAAAAGGAACTAGGATATTGTTTAAACACTCAGCTTTTTGTGTGTGTGTATGTGTGTGATTTACTTAAGCTAAAATTGTTGTTGGAATTGTCCTAATATTATAATTTACCCCCGAAGCTAGGACGAATATACTTTACGGTTGGTAGAGTATTTGTGTTGAGGCCCGACATCCTAAGGTCCGCTTACATTTATGCCATGTAACTTTAAGTAGACTATAAATATATGCATCTGTGTGTGTGTGTGTGTGTGTACTCTTATGTATGAGAGTGGCGTGCTGTGAAATCTATGTCAGCCGTGCGCATAATTACAGGTGCAATGCATGTACAAACACGTAGCCCTGCGAGGAGGCTCCACTCTAAGCCTAATAACATGCCAGAGCCAACGAAACGGGCCGAAAGCAACTATATGTATATGGACACACAGGTATAGGTATATATATACATATATATAAGTATGTATATGCTATACATACCCGCAATATGGCAGCAGTCGACTTTAATTGCATGTCGAGATGCCAAATTGAACGCTTAATCATTCGAGCTTTGCGACATGTGTTGCGATTAGTTTTAAATGCGCCTCAATTGCCATTTAATAGGCAATGACTTGGTCAGAGCTCGTTCGGATGGCTGAGAAGGCATTTAAAATGAGCGTAGAATAGTTGAGAGTCGCCGTTTATGTCGACCACTTGTACATAATTAATAGTTGCGCTCGAGTTAAAAACTTTTGATTGACACTAATTGGTTGGGCTGCCAGTTGCCTGGGTTGCAGCCAAATGGCTAAGAACCGAGCGGCGCAGGTGAAAACAACAACAACATCGTCTGCGATGTGACAACAACTGACAACGGAAGCGACCTACTCTGTAAACAGACAAATTACTGTATATGCCAGCACCCAAATTGCCAATGAATTAAGTTTGAAATATTAATTGATAAGTCTGACATCTTCCGATCAAGAGTCATATTTGTTTTTATTTTACTAATTTTAAGAATTTAATTCTTTGACGACATTTGAATAATTTTATTGTTGATATTTGCTTGCTTCTTAAATAATAATTTTTTTTTTTTACTAATTTTCAGAATTTACGTGTCATAAAACAAAAATTATATGAACTTTAATTTTTTGATTGCTGACAAGATTTTTCACTGTCGAATTTCGACATTTGAATAATTTTACTATTGATATTCGCTTGCTTTTTGAAAAAGTCTTCCTTCTTTTTTATAATAATTTAAAGAGTTTAACGTTGTGTCCGTTTTTGGTCTTTCTGCTTTTATCATGTCATAATTTGTTGATGATTTTCGACATTTGGATAATTTTAAGAAATGCTCTCTGGCCTGTGGTCTTAAATATATATTTTTGAAACATTTTCCGGTTGAGTTAAGTTTAGTTGTTGAAAACTGATGTGGTCTGGTGTTAGTTTGGTTTAAAGCGCTCTTACAAGCTGAAGTTTCTCAGCAAATTGAAGTGCATTATTTGCTTGATTTAAATTCGGGTTCAAGTTCGACAAATCGCTTTTCGAAAGTATTAATTAGCATAAGGACTTGGAATGCGTTTTAATAATAAACGCGCATCATCAACACCGGCAACTGCTTTTGCATTGTCAGACTGGTTGATAAAAGAGCCAAAGTAAGTTTGTGCCTGAGCAAACAGTTGAAACTTTCAACGAAAGTCGATAGACACACGGACATACAAGTACAAACATACACAGTATGTTCCAAGTTTGTTAAGTCCACCCAACTTGCTTCATAAGTGGTAAATCTCGCTCGCCAAAGTTCAACAAAAGTTCTTTGGGCGAGAAACGACTGCCTCAAACGGCACTGCAATTATTGCAAATCAAAATGCCATACGTCAAAAAGCGACACCAAAAACTTTCTTTCCAACCGAAATGTCCTTGATTAACTAAATTATCCAATAGATTATGCTGAACTTCAACAAAAAAAAAAAAAAATATATACCCAAATAAGCAACTTTACGTACTAGTGTAAATTCAGTTAATTGTAATGAAATATTTTGTAATTTATTCATTATTATTTACGAATATTGAGAAAAAAGATTTTTGAGTGTGAAGCTTATTCTCAATTTAAAAAATGTGCTGCCTTTTAAATTTACATTTATTCTATCTACTTTAAATATTTAACCGAAGGTTTCTGTTAAAGGTACGTGTACCCAAAATATATTTAATAATTTTTAAATCGTGCTCGATTTTAAAAAGCATAAAATATAAAGAAAATTAATAAATGTAATTAAATTGATTGCTTGATTGTTACTTTAAACAGAAGCCAATTTATGCAAGCTCACTTATATTGATATTGATATACTGATATTTTGAAATCGGCCTTTAATTTAAAATACAAATATGGTGAGCGGAGTATTTAGCATACTTTTTGGGGCAGCTTCGATGCGAAAACAAATTGTAGACGTTGAGTCAATATTGAATGCTGAAAAAGAGTCCCATTTGGGTACAAATGGGTCTCCGAATTTAAGAGCTTTCGCAACGAATTTGAAACTAAAATCTGATAATTTCTTATCTGATTACTTTATTATTTGTGCTATTTTTTATGGAAGCACAGGCCATTAAACCACTCGGCAGGGGCGTTCATATTTCGACGCTTTCAATAGATATTATTTTTATTGTTGTTTTCTTTTATATATATAAATTGCTGTTGCCCCTTCCCGGGGTTTCATCCCGACAAAGGCCTTCGGACACGCATATTTATGTGCTTGTTTGTTTGTTTTTTATGTTTACTCAAGGGATTATCAGCAAAAACTCTCAGTAACAGTCGCAAAGCTCATTGAAATTGAGACGGTCCGGGCTGGCCAAGAGCCTGCTGCTGAATGGCAGCACCCGGTTAGCGGGTTGGTTGGTGGTCGGATTGCCCAGTTGGCCCAGTTGGTCAGCTGGCCACGTGAGGGATGCGGTTGCGGTAGCATTGGCTGCCCAATGGCCATGTGTTAAACGTTAACTACTGCACCGAACTGGGTAGGTAGCTGAGGAACTGGCCAAGGCAAATATGCAGGCTGTCCACCAGTCATAAATTTGTCTGCGCCATTTGCCTCATACTGGAAATTAATTCATTATCGATTTTCGTTTCGTATTTTGCCGTTCTGACCGGCTTAACTGCGGCCATTAAAAACAGGCCAGGCAAAAGTGGAGCTGGCGGCAGGACAAACGATGCCTTCAAGAAGCATTATGAATGGATCATTTACAAAGTCAACACAATTAAAATACACGCCCCAAAACCACACAGAAACTGAAAACTGGTAACTGGTAACTGGAAAACTGGTAACTGGAAAACTGCGAATGCTAATTCGAATGGGAAACCCTTTTCGGCTTATGACAGTCCATGAGTTCAAGGTGCTTGACAGATAGCTGGGCTGGGGCCAATTTGAGATTTGAAATATTAATAGAGCCAATGGCTAAGAGCAAATAAAGCGAATGCAAACCCGCACACTCACACACACACTCACACACAAATGTGCCATTTCGATTGATGTTCGGGTTCTTAACATATTTTAAAAATGCGTCGCACAGTGTGGCAACGTTATCAAAAATGCTCGGAAATAATTTTGATTGTATGAAACTTTAGCTAAAATATCATTATTAAGAAAGTTGGGTAAAGTAACTTATATTTTATATTTTTTTCTAAAAATTAGTTTACTGAAAAACAACAACTATTTCTTGAGCAAAAAAAAAATTTAGTTATTTAAAGTGCAATTTTTACGTTAAACATTTTACAAGTAACGATTGCTGGTTTTTTCCATAATCAAAATATTTTACATTGTGAAGTTGATGTCCTGGTGTTATATTGAATTTTAAATTAATAATTATTTTATATAAAATAGTTATAGTGGATAAACTAAAACCTAAAAAACCAAAGAGACAATTTGTCCTGTTAAACAAGTGATAATTATTTTAAAATGGTATTGATAATATTGATATTGGTAGGAAGAAAAAAATGTGAACGGAGTGAAAAAACTAATCGAAAAATTACCTTAGTAGGCTATGTTTTTGTTTTTAAGATCCACGTTAGATAATTTGTCTATGAACCCAGCCTTGGGAATATTTGTTGTATTGTCTTAGCCAAGGCCAATTAAAAAAGTTTATACATTTTAATTACATTACAACAAAATCAGCATGAAAAGGTTAATACCTAGAGCGTAAAAGGATTAGCAAAACTTTTTAAATTTATCAACTTTTGTTTAAAGGGAGTCTCGCGTGTGTTTAGCACACTGTGAGTCTAAGCCGAAGAGAATTGAACTTCCGTGCAAGCTGCTAACCTTTTATTTAATTTGATGTGGCCAAAGTTCAAAGGTGAGTGTCGTTTGTGTGTGCACGTGTGTGTGTGTGTGTGTGTGTGCGTGTATTTGAAACGGGGTGGATTATCATTTATGTAAATGGACTTTGTTCGGCTTGAAGCGGTCTGACAACTGTCGCATTCGCAGAAGGACAATGTATTAGCATTGCGGCTGTCATTAGGCTAAAATTCGTTTAAATTTGCTTTGTGGTTTTTCGCATTTCGTTTTCAGTTTCGTTGTTCTTGGTGGGGGCTTGGTGTGAACTCTGCTCGGCAGTCCTATAAATAATGCAAAGCGATATTCCATTATGAGTAATTATGTGTGCTTTTGATGGACAGCATTCGACATTCGACATTCGGCAGACGGCAGACGGCACTCAAGGCCGATGTTTGGCACAAAGAATATCCTACTCTTTGGCCACAATCACCTGCCTGTTCTCATGTACACCCAACACCCCCTCTCTGTTTAGTTCGCTTTCTCTCTCTCTCTCTGCATGCTGGTTGTGTGCCTAATCGGGCAGAAAGATGTGGGTGGCAGAGTGCCGTATAGGCTATATATATATATATATATATATATATATATAT
>SCDY01002583.1:0-11304 GCA_004143825.1 Drosophila micromelanica | reverse complement strand
GTAAATTTAATTAGCTCATTATTCTATAAATGTTTATGACCCATAGTTGAAATTCATTTCATTTCAAGCCAAAATACGGCAGAGTCATTAAAATTTCTTCACCCCCCCTCACAAGCCCATCGGACTGTGTAAATTTGCTTAGCATTCGCTGTAAGTGCCTGGCTAAATGAAAGGAGCGTTGGGCATTAAGTATACGCCTCTTATTACTAGCAGGCAGCTACATTTATGCTGGCCATATAAAATCAAATAATTTTGCCTCCGCATGCGCTAGGCAAACTTTACTTCAATATATAATGCTAACTTTCAAATTTTACTCTCGATAGCATTGCAAAGCATTGAGGTGAGCCGAATTTTAGATACCCTCTCCTGTCATATCAATAATATCAATAAAACTGTCAGATCTTTAAGTACATAAGATAAATATAAAATAAATTTCAATATTATAATATTTATGTTCACTAAAAATAAATAGCTCTCAAATATTACATATTTCGGAGTATCTTTTTAACACCCCCGCATAGGGTATAAGGAACTTAAGCGCAGGGCAAGCAATCAAATGGAAAAGCATTAAAGAGGCGTGCGATACATATCTGCAAAGAGCCTGCACAATACGGGCCGGAGCCCACAGCCCCGGACAAGGAGCACAGCCAGCTGCAGCACACACAATGCAACAATGGCTGGGGCAAGCGGTGGGGGGCAAGGACATGGATTGCAGTGCAGCAGATAAGCCCGGGCCAACAGCTGGGCCAAAAGTCGGCCAAAATAAATGAAAATTAAAAGTTGGCAATCACAACAAAAGGCGACAACAGACGCCAAATGCTATGCATACGAAATAGAAAGGCGGGCGGGCAGGCTAAACGCAGAGCAGCTGACAATGTTTATGGCTGGAAGATTGAATAAAAGATGATAGAAATTCATATGTGAGACAGCAGAGACAGAGACCAGATGCTTAGCGTAATAACTGGTTGTACGTGCAAACAGAGAAATTGAGAGAGAAAGCGAGTCGAGTCGAGTTGAGACGCGTTTGTTAACATGACATCATCGTGCAATAAGCGGGACAAAGTCTAATGAATAAAAATGGAATTTAAAAATATATGAAAAAAAAACAGAAAAACAAAGAGGGACACAATAAAATATGCGGCGACTTCGGCAGACAGAGCGCAGCAGGCAGCCAGCCAGTCTACGCAGCAGCCGCTATGATATAGCTATATCCAGAGTCCTGTCAGGCAGTCAGCCAAGTACACATACACAGAGACACACACACACGCACGCACGCAGTCAAGTTTTCCATTTTCATGTTTTTCTTGTGCTGCTGCAGGCCAAGTTAGCTGTCCTGTCTTCATAATCCTTTATTTAAATATTGTTTGCTTTTTATTTGCCATTGTTATTATGCTTGTAGATATTTTGCATAAATAACTTGACAGGACACAAGCGCACGTACATGTGTACACACACACACACGCACACTCGCACTCACATATTTTCCAGTTAAGACAACAATCTCAATCTCAATCTGAGGCTGTAGCAAAAGTGCTGCGTTTGTCGTTTGCTTTTTTTTTTGCTATAGTCGGCTTTTAAATATTTGCCAGCAGATGTTTGGCTAGCCAACGTTGACATTTTGGCTTTATGCGCATCGTGGCGTATGCGTAATGTAACGCATATAACGCATACGTCCCGCCGGACGCGCTACTCATTAGCAATTACATGTGTGCCCTATGGAAAACAGCCCGCTGTCAGCTGAAATTTGTGTCAACGTCCAGACAGCAGTAACAACAACAACAACAACTGACAACGTGGCCCTGAGGCGTCGCCATATTTAGCATGTTAACGTGTATCCGCCAGGTGCTGCAGCAATGCCTTTTGTGCCCTGCCGTCGACCGTTTTCAATGAAAGGTTGCTGTTAGCTGGCCTCGTTAAATGCCTGAATGTCGAGCCGCTGACACAGGCAGGCATCTTGTCAGCCGGGGAGCCACGCCCCGACATCCCCAAATCCATCCCCGCCCCCGCTGTGCGTGTGCGTGCGCGCTTTCAAATATCAAACTCACATTAATTTTGACATCGAAGCGGAAATATATTTAATTGCTTTCTAGCGGCAGCGTCACCTTGTCATATTTAACTCCCACACATGCCAAGCACACACACACACACCCGAACACACACACACACACACTCGTAGAGTGCGACCGCTGATGTCTCACGTAGTCCCCACCGACTTTCGCCATTAGCGTCGTCTCTCCAAGGCCGTACGCAAATATTTGGCTTTTCGTCGCAATTTTCCCGTGTTTTCATTTTGTCATTTCATTAAGAAGCCGCTTCTGTAGATATTTCTGCCATCATCTACAACCAGCCCGCCTTCACCCGTTGGCCCTCCCCCGACCGCAAATAGCGCTAAGACGTGCGGCTGTTTTTGCGTTAAGTTGCCATAATCGCATTGGCCTTGTTTATGGCACGTTTCAGCCAAAATAATCAGACGGCAAGGCAAACGTTGCCGATTTTGATTAACTTAAGGGAAACTTACTTAATTTTCGAATTTTCGAATTAGTGCACTTCAATTGGAATAATTTCCATGCGAAACGGAAATTCATTTGAAATGTCAAATTTATAGCCTCCTTCGATTGGAATTTGAGGTAAGACTCCCTTAGATTTGATTGAATATAATTTATATTATATTATCCGTTTAAGGGCTTTAAAATTAATGAGGCTTATTTTGTCAAGTAAGTTGCATTAAAACGGCTATTTATATACATTTTAATGGGATGATTACCAAAGTGATTACGATCGTAAAGTCTAAGAAATGATTTACCTGTAAGCGCTTCAACTGAACAAATTACGTAGTCAGGACTACAATAAAAAAATGTTAATTTTTTACTTGATAACACATGAATAAAAATTCACATTCAAATGTCTACCCACGTCAAATGGGAACAGAAAAAAATTAAATGATTGGATGAATTTATACATGTCTGCAACATGAATTTATTTATAGAAATCAAATGGGATAAAAATAAATATATTTAAGCAAACTTAAAGGCAAGACTTTACATAGACTTTATATAATTAACTAAAGCTTATGGAGTATATTCTAATAATTCTGCTAATGTAATTGACTTTTAAATAACTTATAATAGACATTTATTAATACTACTTGTTATATCCGGTCATGACAACAAATGAAAACAAACGATATGCAAAACTTGCCGCCAGCTCGTATCTGTCATATAAAGACACGTATTTATGTGGTCGTAAATGTAAATGCCGTAAAATGTGTAACGGAAAGTGGTGAATGGGGGGAGGGGGCAGGGGCATTTTGTGGCGTTGACAAGCCGCCAACTTTACGTTTGCCGCTGGCCATAAACTAACGAATGTCAAACTTTCAAATCCGTGACAAAAATGCAAACGAATGGGCGGGGCTGTGGGTGTTAAAGCGAAAATGAAAACGAAAACGAAAGCTGAAGCTCAAGTAAAAGTGAAAGTACAAGTCTTGCATTTTACAGGTGTGAAAAACTCACATGTGAATAGCTGCTAACAGGCTCGAGGAGTGCTGGCTCCTAGGGGATAAGACGTGTGTGGCAGCTGCCTCTGAAATGCACTCAAGTCCAAAATGTTGAAAAATTGTCACAGATTACTGTTTGTATCCTTTTTGCACTGTTTTATGCATTTATCCTTTTAGCACTTTTATTGTGTATGTTCGCGACTTTTATCTGTTGTTCACGCGAAACTTTGTCACACGGCGGCATTGACACCTGCTCTCTTATCGGTCATGCATTTTACAGACTCGAACACACACACTCTTGACACACACACGTGCGCTGGAGCTGCATGCGATTTGGGTCAAAGTGCTAACAAAACAACAATGCAGCTGCAGCACATGGCAGTTGCCGCTTTGCCGCTTTACCGTTTGCCGTTTTGCCACTCGCTTCTGGTCCCTTGGCTGGCTGCTTCCGTTTCCGGTGCCTGGCGCTTTCACTTTTTTTTCTCGTTTTTTTATTTGTATTTGTTGTGGCAGTTGCTGGCCAACTTTTTTAGTTGCGTTCACAGTTGTGCTGACAACATTTTAAGCTGCTGTGTGTGGCACTCACACACACACACACGCACGCACACAGACTCGATAGCTGCCGCGTATTTCACGCCTTGTTGCTGCCTTTCACTAGCACAGTAATTTTTCACGCGCACAAATGCGCTTTCAAGGATAAACAAGACGCACACACAAATACACACACAAACACACACGAACACGCGTCGCCGTTTATATATAAATTATTTCTTTCCTTATTTTTTTTGTTTTGAACTTGCGGCTTGAACTTTTGGCGGCTCTATTGAAATTCTTTTCGTTGCCAAAAATAAATCTGAAACGAATATTTGCCGCCGGCAAAGTGGAGAGCTCGCCTTTTACAATTGTTGTTGTTTCTCTCAATTGTTGTGTGCCAAGTGCTGATTGTTGTTCAAAATTGTTGTTGTTGTTGTTGTTGTTAGCTATGATATTATTATTGCTGTGCGTTGCTTCCGTAACGTGTACAGCTTTCAACGAGTATACGAAGTGAACTGAAAAGGACACTCCGGCGCTGTTGGCCACGGCCAACGAGCTGTGCAACGAGG
The DNA here is from genome assembly GCA_004143825.1 of Drosophila micromelanica. Classification (NCBI taxonomy): domain Eukaryota; kingdom Metazoa; phylum Arthropoda; class Insecta; order Diptera; family Drosophilidae; genus Drosophila; species Drosophila micromelanica. The sequence continues at coordinate 6,708 of SCDY01002583.1, read as the reverse complement.
CAGGACGACAGCGACAAAGACGACAAGCAGCAAAGTCTCGCCTTCGTGTCTGTCTGACAGCTGGAAAGCCAAACATGCGCACACCGAGAGAGCAGAAGAGAGAAAGAGAGAAAGTGAGAGAGCTTTCCAAGCTTTGCAGGTCAGTTATGCATTAACGTTTTCATTTTCATTTGACAGCTGATGCGCTTCCAGTGCGCAGCCGAGTGGCGTTTTTTAAGAGAGCCACAAATGTTCTCTTAAGAAAAGTTCTCTTATCAAATAGTTGGCAAGTGTGTCAGAATTGTAAATTGCGTTTGCTTTGCTAATGTCACGTGCTTATTGCGTTACCCATTTAATTAAGCCAAGCAGCTAGACAGCCTGACTGCAACAGCAGCAGCAACGAGTTTCTGGCAGCAACAAGGACCTCCGCACAATTATAGAAGAAAAAAGTTAATGACGCCACTCGAAGGCGGTTGGCATAGGGAAACTGGCCGCGACAGCAAATCAGTGCTCAAAAGAAATTGATCCTGTAATGTTGCTGCTGCTGCTGGCACCGCTGTTACTTTCTGCCGCAAGTGGCAGCTAAACTTTTGCGGTGACCAAGCTCAAACGTGAAGTAAAACTTGCACCGCAGTTCGACCGCCTGCCGCCTGCCGCCGCCCGCAACCCACAGAGCTGACAACGACAACGACAACTATCGCTCGGGCAACATCCGGCTACGTGCGTGGCACGACGCAGGGCAAAAGGGGCTGCTCGACCCAAGGAGATTGCAACCGCAAGGCTGGGGAAGGGGGGTCGGGGTGTTGTCGGCAAAACGTTTGCCCACATGCCGCTTGTCGTTTTCCATTAGTGTGGCGACCAACCTCAATGATTTCTTACTTACAGCGCGCAATTTGTAAGCTTGAGTGTGCGCGCACATCATACACACACACACACACACACACACACTCACTCGCACACACTCACACGCACGGGCAGAGCCGCATAATCGCAATCGTATTGGTTTTCGAATGCTGTCGAGTGCCGTGCGCCACACAAGTTGGCCAATGCGTTTGCGACTGAGCTCGCGTCCTGTATCTGTATCTATGTGTGTGTGTGCGTGTGTGTGTGTGTGTGTGGGGTAAAAACTTCAGGAAATTGCTTTTGCATGAGCGCTTTAGCGACTGGAGACCACAGCGAAGTAGTCAGTAAAAAGGAAGCTGCGGGATTGTATTGCAAAAAAAGCAGAAAACTTGCAACACAAGCGAACATAATTGCGGGCGTGGGGGACGGACGGGAAAATGATAATAATGTGCCTGCAATTTGCCAGTCATTCAGAATGCACTTTCATTTGGATTTTGGATATTATTGAAATTTAATCAGCGCCTGCTGCACAATAAATAATGCAAACAGACAATCAAACTCAAACAAATGCACAGATACAAACCACACACACACACACACACACAGTTACAGATACTCTGCTGGCACAGCTTTCGGTTTTTTTTGTTTTTGTATTTTTTTTTTTTTTTTGCTATACAATTGTTGGCTCGCATGTTTGCCAGCCATTCAGTCAACGGTCAATACGCTCGAATCGCATTCATACACTTTGACCTCGTTTAACTTTTGTCGTCAGCCACGTTCGAAATGATTTCGTGTCTGCCTGCAAGTTGCCTCAAACCCCTGCCCCCACTTTGAACGCCCACGCCCTCGATTCACCCCATTCGACACTATCTGAGTGTAATGTTTTGTTGTAACTGAAATGTAGTTTTTCTTTCCAATTGAAATATGTTGCCTGCTTTTTTACAGTCAACCAACTACAGCAGAAAAAGCAAAAAAAAAAACTAAAGCCTGATAGCAATTGTGTACAAACGTGTTAGTGGACAGGAAACAAACTGTCAACCCCTAAGCTAGCCTACCCCCCACCCTGCCTAGCTGCTTTACTACATATATATATAGATACAGATATTTCTGTGCAAAAAACTTGTGCATTAATTGAACCACATGTTTTGGTAATGAATACAAATCAAAGATTAACTGATATTAATTATATTTGAATATTTTAAAATATATATGGCTAAGCATACAAAATAAATTACGTCAGGTTTGAATCAACGTCATCAGCATGGAAATATGGAAATTGTCTCCAGCAAATAAATGTGAGTCCAAATGTGAGTAATGATAGGTCAGTTCTAATATCCAACTTATAAATAAATTTGCCACAACAGTCAATTGAAATGGGTCAACAATTATTTATGTCTATGGAGTTACCATTGTGAGTAGCTCCCTGTCCATTCCCCCAATCCTCCCTCTCTCAACTCCCACTCATTGTCAGTCTTGTGTACTCGACTTAGTCCAACAAGCAGAAATCTATTGACAGCTTGAAACAATGCATTTCGAATGCTTCTCAAGCAAATCACATATGGGAATCTACATCAGAGGGAAATATAAACAAGTATTAGCTCTGTTGCCCACTGTCCGCATAATGTAGGGCTATTAAATCAATTTTGGCTGTTGCTCTTTTGTGCCGCATTCACTGACAGACTGGCTGACTGACAGGCTGACTAACTGACAGACTGACTGACAGACTGGCTGGCAGACTACCTTGGCAACGTATTCGAGTAGCTTCAAAGTCGAAGCATGCAATATTTGCGCAGCGCCCAGGGGCTAAATCTGAGCCAAGCTGAGGTGTGCTTGTTCAAACAAACACACACACACACATTGTTACTAACGTGTGTGTGCTTCAGTCTTTAATATCTTGCAAAATTGTTATGAACTTCAAATAAACGCGGCGGTTGTGCAAATATTGACACTGCACAACAAATTATCTGATTACATTTGGGTCAGGCCATTATATATATTTTATTTTTGCTAGTCACACAACAGCACTAAATGTGTATGTGTGCATTACCCACACACACACACACACGCACACACACAGGCAGACGGGCGCTTAGGTGCACTTGCGGCTCACACAGACTCAGCGAATTAATTAAAACTTTCTGTGTGTTGTCTACCATAATATTGTTGTGTGTGTGTGTGTGAGAGTGTGTGTTGTTTTATTTTTTACATACGTTTATAAGCGCGACCTTGTAGCCAAGTTAACAATTTGGGCCACTGGCTGTCGCAATGTTTACAAACAATAATGGCATTTATGACCCTGGTCTACACTCACAGTTTGCAATACTATCTACATGTGTACTTCAGTGCGTGTGTGAGTGTGTGTGTGCTTGTGTGTGCGTGTTTGTGTGTACTTCAGGGTCGCTCGCTGCTTTGGGGAATTTGGTTCATCATCATTTTATTTGCGGCACTCACACTTACAGCAACAGAGCAGACCAGCAGCCAACTAAAGTGCTTTTTTTGCCATTTAACATAAAAAAATACAAAAATTAATTTAATGCTTGGCTGCGAAATTATTCTAAGCATTTTATGCTATACACATGCATTTAACTATGCATGTTGTATTATGTAACATTTTATTTTAGCATACATTTTTTTTTATTTGCACGCTCATGATTTTGAATAATTTGCTGCAGGCTGAAGCTTCAAGTATTCACATACCTCAAACACGTGTAGCTAGAGGATACGCATTACGGATGCAATAGCAACATTCTTCTAACCACATTTAAGATAATGAAAATTGCATAGAACGGCGCTCCACAGATAAGAGATAAAACAAGTGAGAAAGAGCGTAACAAGAGGAACATGTTGTTGAAAAATTAAAATTTAAAAATAAATTAATAAATTAAAAAAGAGGTTTCTGATTCTTTAGCTAAAGTGATTATAAATATCATAGAAATGATATTCTTGTTCTGGAATCTGGTTTAAAAAGACATACTTAGATATGTAGATGTATTTATAATTTATACCTTAAGAAAAGCTTAGTGTCTGCAAATAATAAATTAACTATTCCACAGTTTCATTGAATTCACATTTCAAAATGCGTTTGCCACAGTTGCAACAAAAGTAATTTCACAAATTTATACTAAATTTTTTTAATTACTAAATTGCAGCTGCCAAAAAAGCTTTGCAGATTTTCAGAATATAAGAAAATTATAATAATTATTAACTTTTATATTTTGAATATATAAAAATGTTTTGCTGATAATTAACAAATTGTGCAGTCAAATGAATTAAATAAATATATGTGATATATGTATATGTACATATATATATATATAAATATGTATCGCCATCACGATGTATCGCTAGATACCCAGTCAAAGGCCAACAGACCGCCTCGTTGTTAACTACATTAATTTGCAGCATATCAAAAACAGATTGACACTTCAGTCTGAGTGTACGTGTGTGTATGTGTGTGTGTGTGTTGGACTCTCATCAAGATACATTGAGCGAAATACTGTCTATGTGTGTGTGTGTGTGTGCGTGGCATCCTTTTAGGAGCCAGTGTCCTGTGCGTTCATGTGTGCGCCTGTCGTCAGGTGTTTGCCGAGCAGCGAGCTGAGCTACGAGCCTGATTGTAGAGTGTGGAATGAGGAGGGGTGGCGGAGCGGGAGGGCGTGGGCAGGCCGAAATGTGTGTAAGCAACTGCAAACATGTTCGCACAACTGCGCACTGTGGCATTAATTTCCGTTAATTAAAATAAATACGTCAAGCGATAATAAATGACTCGCTGATGATATTAAATGCACATACCACGGATCCTGGCTGCTGGGATAAAAGGCAAAACTGACACGCGCCAACTGCAATTAGGTGAGAGGACGACCTCTTTAAAGTGCCTGCGAAGGGTTGCTGCCACGTTGGTAAAGGGGGGAAGGGGGTAGAGTTTGGTACTAACTTTAGCCTAAAAGCCTGTGCCATGTGCGCTACATTAAATGGCTTAATTGATACGATTGGTTGGCTGCAAAATGAATTTCTGGGCACAGACAGCTGCTGCCAAACACACACACACACACACACACACACCAACACACAGCTTACCTAAGCTGACCGTGGGACAAGTCTGTGGCTCTCTGGCCTTATTATGCTGCATAAATTCACTAGAATTTCTGGAAGATATCAGCACGTAAGCTGCGCTGTCAGGCAACATATGAGTGTGCGGGAGGGGGGGTGGGGGCAACATAACTAAAGCAAAACACAAATATGTTGTGCCCGAAACAACTTCCAGCAGCTGCTTACCTGCAGCTGAATGGAAAGCTAAAAAGAACTGAAGTGTGAGCTGTACAATGGCAAACAAAAGATTATCCTTGCCCTTACTTCACGCGCTGCCGTTGGTCACAACATACTTGCTTTGTACACAGCACACACACACACACACACACACACACACACACACACACACACACACACACACACACACACACATAGACACATAAAGCACACAGGCGCTTATTTGTAGCCAGCCAGCTGGCTGCTGTTGCTTCTATTGAAACGTTGATGTAATGAAAAAAAATGTCAAGTTGTGCACAGCAGAGACACTAGCAGCAGCAGCAGCAGCAGCAGCAACAGCAAAAAAAGGAGCAGCAGTAGTCGACAACAACAACACACACACACACGTTGTAGATGCACAACAAAAGCGACAACGACACCGACAACAAAACATGTGTCAAACGCCAGACATTCTGAGGAATATTAATAACACTCACCGAACATATTTTTCATTAAAGCTCCACTGTAATGTCAAGCAGCTGATATATAAAGATATTCGCACACGCACACTCACACACGCACACACGCTCAGCAGATTTTGAGCAGATTTAAAGCTTATTATGCAAAACGTATTTCGGTATCTGGCAGTAAATTTAATAATTGCACTTCAAAAATTTCCACGAACTTGAAACTCGAACTGCGCTTTGAACTCGGCCGCGATTAGCGGCCATTTTTACAACGGTGCTTTGTTGTCGCCAAGAGAATCCCGTTAGACAGGCAAAGTCTTGCATATCAGATGGCCTGCTAATGATAACAAAAAACATGTAAGAACGTTGCAGCCGGGTGTAACCGACAGCGCAATACTCGTAAGTAACCATGAAACGATTTGAAACAACTTTCTCAGAAATAAAACATATATTTTAAATGCAAAATCAATACATGGGGAACAGTCATGTCCAAAATGCCATTAAACATTGAATTCGGTTTAGTTTTGTCAAAGTTATGGGAGTTTGAAATATGGAAGTTCTAGGTGCGAGAGCTTAACATGTCAAAATTATATAAATATTGGCATGATTTTTGACCATAACTTTGACTCTCCCAAAATCATGTTTAATGTTGTTTTTATGCTAATTATGACAAATACAATCGATTAAAAAAAAAAATTCGCAATTCTAATTTTTGAAAAAAATTTTTTTTTGGAAATTAACAAGGGGGGGTACATGCTTTTTTGACCAAAAAATTCAAAAAAATTTTATTATTTTTTAAAATGCATATATTTTGAATGTAGAATTAATCTTTAGTATCAAATATGAACAAAATGCCATCAAGCATGAAAATCGGTTCACTTTTGACAAAGTTATGGGAATTTGAAATATAGAAGATATGGATCCAAGAGCTTTACATGTCAAATTTTTTGTCGATTTTGGCTTGATTTTTGACCAAAAATTTGACTCCCCCAAAATCATGTTTAATGTTGTTTTTTATGCTAATTATGACAAATACAATCGATTAAAAGCAAAAATTCGCAATTCAAATTTTTGAAAAAAAAATTTTTTTGAAAATTCACAAGGGGGTGGTACATGCTTTTTTGACCAAAATATTCAAAAAAAATTTATTTTCCAGAATGCATATATTTTGAAT
>SCDY01002582.1:0-11315 GCA_004143825.1 Drosophila micromelanica | reverse complement strand
GCTTTCATCCATTTATCCACCGCAGCTTGGCGGCTTGACAGTAAAAAAAGTCCATGCCCTTCACGGTAACGCAGTGCTAACCAATATTGCGCAATAGGATAGCCTGCTTCGGCGGACTTTTCTAACCATGATTGGCTTCTGGTCATTAAAAAGAGTTGGTACATGGCTTCTGCATTGCCCTGGCTTGCTTGCTCGGTGAGGAGCTGTGTGGCTTTAGCTCGCCATTCACTGGGGTTTTGACTGCCACACGCGTTGAGCGCTTTGCACATGTCATCGGTTTCACCAAGGCGCATCATGGCGTAGGTATCGCCTTGGTTTGCCGCTTGTTCAAACCAGTAAACGGCTTGCTTGGTCAGCATAGAATCTAAGCGTTCAGCACAGTCCCCTAGGTAATATTGCGCATCGCTATCGCCCGCTTTAGCGGCTTGCTCTAGATAAGGGGCGGCTTTTTTACAAAAACCTTGTTGATACAGTATTTCACCCTGTTGTTTGGCTTGTTGCTGTTCCACCGTTAGGGTGGTTGCTAGGCTCTGGCTTGCCCATACTAAGCTACCGATGATTAGTAGTTTGATCAGTTTATTCATCTTTATCTGGTCCTGTGTATCGGTATTGCTTATAGGGCGCAGGTCTTGAACCCGTCCAACTTACTGAACAGTGATCTGCCATATGTTTACCCAATTTATCTATAGCTATATCAAAATTAGCTTTTAGGAAACTATATTGTTGTGGCGTTAAATCAGACGAAAGCGACATAAAGTCTTGTAATCTATCAAGCTTTTTGCAATATTCTGTTTTTGGTTTATCGGCACGATACCCCATAATATTCATTCGCGCCAGTGCTTTTTCAAATAATAATTGCTCCGTATTGGGGGCGGTGGCGCTAAAATCGCTTATACCTTCGGTTATCCATGTTAAGAGATTACTAATGGCTTGCTGTTGCAGACCTGTTATTCTTGGGCTACGAGAGCGAATGGTGATGCTCCATTCATTTTGCGGTTCGGATAATGAAAAGAGTAAAGGCCCTAATGACTCGGGTGGTAATACTTTTACCCACGGCTTAAGGGTTGCCTCATTTTCTATTAGACCAATACGCTCAGCTATTTTTCCTATATTACCAACCCCTACAGCGTTTTTGTAAACTTCTACTAGCTCGGGTAAGGTGCGGCTTACCCAAAAAATAGGGGAACCAAATATCACAAATAATGTGCAGGCGGTGGTAAGGTATTCAAAAGCGTTTTGGTCGACAAAGTCTAGCTTTTTGTATTGAGCATCTTTTAAGATAAAGCAGAGCATGGTTATAATATCGCCCAGTGAGTCATAATCTATTTCAAACGCTATGCTACCACTTGCACCAATACCCCATACTAGTTTGGCTTTCATGTAAAAGTAGAATTTATTATTTGCAAGCCCAAACCCAAAATCAGCTGAAAAGCTTGCCCCTGCCGCTATGGCGGCTGATAACTCAAGACGACTGATAATGCGGTAGCTGAATTTGCGGTTGCGCTCAAGCTGGAATGTTTCTGCCCAGTTTTTTTGGTCTGCGGGCGGTACCCATCTAAGCTCTCCGAGTAGTTTAATGCCTGCTTGCACACCTAGAAAAACATCAAACTTGGCATTCATTTGTTGCGAGGCACCTTCATAAACGCTGCTTAAACTAAATTGGCTTTTGTTAACCCCAATGCTTAAATCGCCACCTAGTAGTAGACTTGCGCCTGCAAAGCCCCACGCTTTAGCTATAAAGTTAATAAAAAACTCACCCAGTTGGACTGTTTTTTGTTGGTTGTCTTTATCGGTGTAGGTTACCGCAAATGATCTTAAGCTGCTCCCTTCGGGGGGAAAGGTGATGTCCATTAAGGTCACTTCGCCTTTTAATGGGGCTACCATGAGTTTGGTTTCTATACTGCTGACCTTTGCTGTTGCTAGCTGTGATACGGGTTTGGCAGACTTTGTATCGTATAACATTTTGCTTTTAAGTGCATTTTCAGGCGCAAGGCGTTTTTTACGATTACCTACTTTGAGTGAGGGCCCTTTGGTATCAAATTTAGTTAATAGCATCTTAGGGTCTAGGGTTAGCGAACGAATGAGCGCTGCTCCGGGCGAGGTATCGAATAACATGATGTTGTTGATTACTTCGCTAGCGAAAACTATTTTTTGTAGCTTTTCGCCCCATTGCTGTTGATTTGCTTGGTCATTTAGGGTTTCAATTTTGTAGTTTTCTTTTTTTAGGTATTCAAAAAAAGCAATATAAGAAAAAACACTCATGTTGCTATTTTTATCTTTGTAGAACCAGTTTTTTTCGTCTATTTCTAGTGGTTTGGCTTGTTGCTCTTTAAGATAGCTTTCAAAAAGCTCTATTTCGTTGTCGTTCTTATTTAGGCTTGCTACTTCTCCTTTTTTTAAGAGCGCTACGAGGTCTTTGCCTATACGGTCTGATAAGGACATCATAGAAAGGTGCGCCAGCCCTAGTGATTTATTACCACGTTTAGGGGTGGAGTATTCTTGCAGAGGGTTTACTGCTTTAAATAGAAATTCAACAGGTTCTACTTTAAATTGTTCTGGTGCCCATATACAGAACATGGGGATCGGCGATTCCGCTACCCGTTGTTCGGCTATTTTGCGCTCTTCTAAAATTTGGTCATTAATTTCGAGGATCGCTAGTATTTCTTTTTCAAAGGTTTTGGTTGGCACTAAGGTTGCTTTATTGCCGAGTGCTTCTTTCCATGTTTCAAATTGGCTTTCTAGGTCTTTTTCTTTGGTTTTTTTATCTTCTACTTTATTGCTGTAGGCTAAAAAATCAGCTATACCTTGTTGCACATTTTGCGGGCAAAAAGCATACTCGGGTACGGCAATACCTAGGTTGGCTAGTTTAGTGATTATGCTGATGTGTTCCGATAGTAACCCATGTATTTTACTTTCTTGGTACTTGAGATACTCTAAGTACATGGTAAAACCCACAATCTCTCCACCATAGGTTGTGGTTTGTATAGAGTAGCTTTGTTTATTGTAGTTTTGTACTAGCTCTTGATAGTAGGTAATGGCTTTGAAGATATTTTCGTATTTATTGCCTTTAATTGATTTGATGCTTTTTATACTTTCAATATATTTCATTAGGTATTTTTTTACATCAATTTGCGCATTGCTGTATACCTTATCCCCTGAAATAACATAACCTTTAGCTTTAGCTCGCTGTATGGCTAAGCTTTGTATTTGGTGTAGTCTGGATGTAGCGCTTCCTACTTGATTTATTATTTCATTTTGGGCAATGCCTGCTCGTGCAAAAAGACCTTTTTCATTTATTTTTTGTTGTTGCTCATTTACTTCCTTACTAATAATATCCTCTAGCTCTTCATATTCTTTTTTTTCTGCTTCGGTTAGAAAGCTTAGCATGTTCGGCGTTAAAAAAAGATCTGTTACCATGTATTTGCTAAGTTCAGCCAGCCGTTCTTCGGGTGAGTTAATGGTAATTGCTTTTTGAAAATCATTTGCCGCTTTACCGAGGGCGTCGGTTGTTGCTTTGTTCATTAACCAAAAACGTCTTTTTTGCGGTATATAAATAATATCGTAAAAATTTTTATTGGTGCTACAGCCCGTGTCTTTACAAGCTATAATACGATCTTGTAGGGGCTTAGTAGCATCGACTGCATCTTTAAGTGTTATTGTGATCGCTTCGGCTATTTGATACTCGAAACCAACCATTTGGGTTGTTTGGATGGTGGGTGGTTGAGGTTGAGTGGTTTTTGTTTTTTCGTCACTGTTAGCCATTATTTTGTTCCTTCATCATTTCTTCTATTTGATCTATTTTTTCATAGTTTAATAAATCAGAATTAAGTATTGTCGCTATTTCTGGTACTTGCACTAGGTTTGTTTGGTCGATTGAAAAAGGCAGTAATCGTTGTAAGTATTCTATTTGTTCAATACCTACTTGGTTAAAATCCCGTAGGTTAGCCAGCGCATTATTTAGCTGTTGAGCCGTTAGCTTTTCTGCTTGTTGATGGCTAACAGGATAGATGATATGGGTTAGTAACTTGAGTGTTTCACTCACCTCTTCAAATTTTTGATCTAGTTTAATTGGAGTTGTTGGCTCTACATAAGGCGTTTTTTGTTCCTGCGCTGGTGCATACCATGTGATAAAGTTTAATTTATCCTGCTGGCTATCAGGCGCTAGGGTATAAACGCTGTGCAAGTTCCCCCAAATGGCTAGTTGTTGCTCGGGTAGCGTCAGTTGTAGCGCTGTCCAGAAGGTCGCATCGTAATAACGGGCAAATACTTTAGGGTAGTCTTCTGCTTGCATGGTGAATAAATATTGTAGGTGAGGCAGTATATTTGCCTGTTGTGATTGTATAAAAATACCACTACGCTCTTCTTGAATATTTTTATAAATCGTTTCAGAAAGCTCTGTACGGCTCAGTTTGATGAGGAGCGGACTTTCTTCATGCAGGTAGGTGTATTCTGTGCCAATAACAAGGCAATCAATATGGGTGACTAGCCCGCCATCAGTTTCTTGATAAAAGCTGGCGAGGGTTTTGCCGCCTCTCACTTTGTCGAGTAGGAACCATGTATTTAGCCCTGCTACAAATTGAGGTGTTGTCCCTTGGATTTGTTTACTTAAGCGGTCTGTGATTTCTTGCATGGGCAAGCATCCCCCATTGAGCATGGTCCATTTGACTTTTTACCACATACAGGTATAGTTAAAGCACCTTGTAAGCTTGCCGTTTTGAAGTTACTTTTTACCGTAACCGGTGGCGCTGAGGTGGCTGTTACTACTTTGGTTTTGGTTAGCGGTGGTAGTGGTACAGAAGGTGTACCTACCATAGGCACACCAATGGGCAGCACGGGAATGGTCATCCAAATACCCGCAGGGTTTAGTACGATGTGGTGACCACCTGCTTTTAGTGTGAGTGACAACCCACCATCTATCACCGTCTGTAATCCGCTTTTTAAGTGGATCTCCATGCCGGCTTGGGTGGTTTTGACGGTGCCGATGGTTTCATGTTCGCTAATGCCGACCGTTTTGTAGTCGTTCATCATTATTTGTGTTTTTCTATCTAAATCAACAAGGTGATGCTCTTCAGCCATCATATGTGCATAACGATTAGCGGTGATGGTTTCGCTATGCTCATTACCTACCTGTAAATGGCTGTTGTTTTTGACTTGTACGGTATGATTATTTTTAGTGAGCTGATCAAAGTCTCGCTGGGCCTGTACAAAGATTTGTTCTTGCCCTGCTTTGTCTTCAATTCTGAGCTCGTTACTGCCAACACCACCTTTACTGGAGGATGTTTTGAAGACGCTTCTGGTTTTATTAGCCGGTAGATCATAGGGTACTTTGTTAACACCGTTATGTAGTGCGCCGGTCACTATTGGGTTATCAATATCCCCTTCTAAGAAATCGACTTTTACTTCCATACCAACACGAGGTATGACGACAGCCCCATAGCCATCATGTGCCCAGTTGCTAGCTACCCGCACCCAATGGGAGCTGTTTTCATTATTCGGGTTGATCCTATCCCAATGAAACAATATTTTTACCCGCCCGTATTCGTCGCAGTAGATTTCTTCACCGGCGGCGCCGGTTACAATAGCGGTTTGACTACCCAGCACTTGTTGTTTGGGATGAAGGCGCTCGGGACGAAGCGCTACTTTTTTAGGGGTGCTAATGAGGACATTACGATAGCCTTGTTGGTAGTCATCAAAGGGGAATACTAGGCTGTCGTTGATAGGGTGACGATAGTAGCTTTGTAGTTGACGCGCGGTAGTATCAGCACTTTTATCACTACCGAGTGCTTCAATGACTTGAGGTTGCCTACCTTGGTGGTAGATTTGCACGGCTAACCAGTCTTCTTTGGTGTCCATGCTGTCTAATGAGGGATAGCCTTCTAGGGTATAGGTGTAGCCCGTTTTGAGTTCAGGAATATCGGTATAGGCTTCGTCAATGATGTGCTGACTTTTTAGACGTTCGATTTGTATTTTGGCGTAGTGGTTTCCCCTTGCTTGGTCGGTATGTTGTTGGGGATAGTCGTAGTATTCTAAGGTAGGCTCTATCGCATTATTGGCTTTTTCACTTAAGCTACCTTTGGCTGTACCTTCTGGTATCTTCATGTTTTTAAAGTGATAGTTGCGATAACTAGCAGAGGTAGTGGTGGCGTCTAGGTTGACGTCAAAACGCTTGAATACGGGTTCATCCGCTACGGTGCCTGTATCGGCCATATATTGAAAACTGTTTGTTAAGGCAGGGAAAAAGTTGTTATCATCAGTAAATACCATGCAATGATTATCGGTATTATGTTGATAATAAATATTTATTCCTTCCTCTTCACAGAGTCGATGGATGAATGCGGCTGTATTTTCCTCATATTGGCAGCAGAATTCGCGCTTGGGGTAGTCTTCTTTGAGCTTGAAGATGAAGTCCATGCCATCACCTTGCTGAAAGCCTTTATCGGATAATACGGAGGTGATAATATCGGGAACGGATTGGTTGATAAACGCCCGTTGATCAGTTTCATTGTTAAGTTGGTAGAATCTAGGAACTAGCATAATTTTAAAGAATGCATAGTCTTTCCCTACAGCACCACGCTTTACGGAAACGATAAGCCCATGTATCCCTTGTTTTTTATCAGGGGTAAAAGCTAAATAAGCGCTTTGGTTAAGGAGGCGAGTTGCATCATACCGCAAATGTTTAGAAACTAGCGTAATTTCAAAAGCATATTCACTATTAATACCTTCAATGCCATCAAAGGCTAGCACTTGTAGCTTAGCCCCATCGCTATCTTGCACATTGGGGGTATCGAGACTAAATATAGTTTCGTTAGCAGGGTTGAACATACGACAATTTCCTCTATATCTCTGTGCGACTGCACTTAACAACCTGTTGTATCCGAACTAAGTCCATGGCTGTTTTTCGATTATTTTAATATGATTGCATTATAAACTTTAGATAAGCTATATCAAAGTTTTATTTGATTTTTTATGCTTTTTTAAAACACAAGAAACTATTTTTTCCTTTATAATTTATTCGCTTATGTTTTAATCATCCATTAATACACCAGTATGAGTTATAGATTAACGCTATAACTTACTTACTCATACTTAATGATTTTTTTATACATGGTTTAAGTTTTTATTGTATACCGATAATAAATAAGAAACTTGATTAGCTTTGATTATTATTGACACGCGTGTAGGAGTGGTTACTAGGTGGTTACCTTATTGAAATAACTTTATTCGTGCGCGTGGATGTGTGCAAAATGGTGTGTACAATGTGCAGTAAAGTAAATCTGTTAATCATTTTATATCGAGAGACTATTTTATATTGAGCTAAGAATAGATGATGCTCTTGGAATATGTCATGGTCTTTTTTTAGTATTAGGTTTCAACATATTTATTCTTCCAATTGAATATGATATTTTATTCACTTACAAATAATATTTGATAAGACATTGCTTGCATACTTGTGAGCAATGCTCTAAAACATTATTTTTAACTAAACTCATTGTATTTAGCTTAAAAGGCTTAAAGGGAAAGGGTTTTTTAAGGGTTAAAGGTCTTATTCCCAAAAGGCATTTTGCTGAATAAGAATAAAATGCTACGCTATGGTCAGGCATTACACTGCTTATTATATTTTGTACATCCATTTGTACATTAACACAAACAGCTATTAACTATATCCATATAAATCAATAGGATAAATATTAAATGAGAGTCTCATTTCCCGCTCCAATTATTAGTCTACAGACGTCCAGTAACTTCTGCAAACTCTAGATAACCAAGGCATTACGTCTATTATCTTTCCAAGCAAAGCCATTGAAATGTACTCAAATGTACAACACATAAGTACATCTTTAAGTATATAGTTTTTCAATTTAAGTACTTCGGTACTCATTATCTAATTTAGTCTGATTCTACTGTGTTTTGTGGTAGGTCGACCTCTTGATGTTTTCTATTTTATCTTTTATCAAGAGGATATGATCTGAACACAGATCTTCGGATCAAAAGACATGATAAAAATTATCCGTATCATTTGTTTAAAGCCACTTTGTTTTCATAAACTCGACAAACTTTACGGTCATTACCAACACGCTTAACCCATCCATCTCGTTCTAATCGATTAAGTAATGGAATAATTTGTTTACGCGATAGCTGTGTTCTTTCTCTAGCATCGGCTACACCAAAAGTATCATCTAGGTATCGATTTTTCATAATAGCTTGCACCAACCCTTCATAAACTTCTTTAAAGAAAAAAATATTATCCTCTGTAGGAACAATTAATTGTCTTTCTGTTAGAGCTCTCAAAATAGGCTTGATTCCTGAAATAGTCGATTTATCAGACTCAAAGCCCTGTTCACCAGCTTCTTTTATTTGATTTAAAATATGTTGTTGGTTTGCAGGGAGCTTATCACCTTCTCGTGCAGAAGTTGCAATAATCCCTGTTTCAATTTTCTGCCAGCGTCCTGTTTGGCACTCTTGCATAACAATCTGCTCGATTAATGAGTTGGGAGCTAATGTTATACGTGCCAAATCATCAACACTGACTGCATTAATAGCATCATTAAGAAAATCATCACAGACTTTGCATAAAAAAGTCAGATGGCTTTCGCGCACCCACCACTTACCTAAGCTAGCGACCTGAGCAGGTAAGCTAACACCCTCATTTTGCTGCGCATAACCACTGAGTTCAAGCTCTAGCGCTAATTTAGCTTGTTGAATATTATTATCATTGACAGCAAGGGTAGGTAATTTATCCTGTAAAATTTTACGCATTTCTCTCGTGATCGTCTTTGACCATACCAAACGACCTGCACCAATTAAACTACTTCCACCATGTTGAATTAATAATAGCCGCTGTCCCCAAAAAGCGGGGATAGGCTCCTCTAAAAGAAGTCTAGCCAATAATCCCCCTGCATAAACAAAGCATTTTGCTAGCACATGTGCTGTACCAAGAGCCACCTCGACAATACTCTGTTTCTTTAATAAAGAACTGTATTGCGGATTAAGTTGAATAATCCAATCGGTAGTCATAATTACAGCTTCAGGATTAGTGACTAAACAACTACCCCGCCCCAATATTTTTTTACTCACTTGTTTTAGAGCAATTGCTGCTCTAGCAAAGGGCTGTATAGCCTTTAATTGTTGATGATAGCTTTGTAATGAACGAATTTTAACGGTTTGTTTACCAGGAAAGAGGGTGAGTACATCTCCTTCGGTAATGGCATCGCCTCGCAATGTACCCGTAACAGTGGTTCCCACTCCATTCACAGAAAAAACGCGATCAACATAAAGATGAGCATGCGCTTCTAGGGTCGAACGTTGATCAAAGTTGCTTGTTTTAGCAATAATGGCGTTCTTGAGCTGTTCAATTCCTTCACCCGTATAAGAGCTCACATACATAACATCTGGAATTAACTCCATTACTTCTAGAAAATTTTCTAGTGATTTATTCTCAACTTCTACCAAACGATTCTTATCAACTAAGTCACATTTATTTAACACTAAAATACAATTAGTTATTCCCATTGCACTAATGATACGTAAGTGTTCAGTAGAGAGTGCTGCCCAGCCTTCATCAGCAGCAACAACGAATAGCACTAAATCCAACCCCCATACCGCACTAACCATATTACGAATAAAACGTTCATGTCCTGGTACATCGATAATTCCTATATTATCGCCACTGGGGGTCTCGAAATAGGCAAAACCGAGATCGATAGTCATTGAGCGCAACAGCTCTTGAGGTAGATGAGAGGGATGAATACCGGTAAGCGCTTGAATTAATGAAGACTTACCATGATCCACATGGCCTGCCGTACCTATTACTGCACTCATTTATATTCCTCTTTCAAATAGAATGTGCTCATTTATATAGCCTAATACCTATGATTGTACGACTGTCTTTTTAGCGGTATAACTATAAAAGATAGCTAGAAATAAAAGAAATACTATACCGATAATCACCATGATCTTACCCACAAAAGTTGCACCACCTTGATTAGTTATGGTTTGAGCAACGGAAGCCATACCAAAGTTATGGGCGATAGCCGTACCTAAAAGCATCCCTAATACAGTCATTACAGCATCTCCGTCACCTTTACCTGCTTTAACTAACTGCCGGAGAGGACAACCACCTAAAAACACACCACACATACCAACTAATAGCATAGATAAAAAATTCCACAGGCCATCTGTATGCGCAATTGGCTGTAAATTAAAACCTAAGTTGAAGTGTCCAAAATAAAGATTGCCTAGAAATACAGTTAAAATTAAAGCGATTACTGCCAGCAACATCTGAACTTTTCTAAATAAAATA
Source organism: Drosophila micromelanica (assembly GCA_004143825.1). Taxonomy (NCBI): domain Eukaryota; kingdom Metazoa; phylum Arthropoda; class Insecta; order Diptera; family Drosophilidae; genus Drosophila; species Drosophila micromelanica. The sequence goes on along the minus strand of SCDY01002582.1, from coordinate 1,015 downwards.
AAGTGACTGATGAACCCGATGGTACAAAAATTCGTTCTTTCCACAATTATGCCAATCAGTAATCCTGCAAAAATTGCATAAATAATCGGAGCATGCATAGCGCCAGGTCCCGAACTACTCATAGCAAATAAAGAAGGCATGATAAATAATAAGCACAGTATAACTAAGCAAACAGCCGGAAATAAGATACCCTCTCCTTTTGGTTGCTCTTGATTTCTAGGTAATGCAAACTGGGCATTAAGAAAAAAACAGCCAATACCGACGCTGGTAGCCAACCCAACTAATCCAACAAAAGCATTTAAGTCTCCTGATGACAAGCGCAACAGCAATCGTAACGGACAACCTAAAAAAACTAAGCAGCCAATCATCATGAAAAAACCTAATACAAAACGTGTGGCAGGCGCAGAACCACCACGAGGAGAAAATTTTTTAACGGCCATGACAGAAACAAATGCACCCAGTACAAAACCAAAAATTTCAGGCCTCATATATTGTACAGGTGGAGCTGACTGTAAATGCAACCCACCCGCCGTGTCTCTTAAAAAACAAGCAACACAAACGCCCATATTAGGAGGATTTCCCGCTTCAACAAGCCATAATGATAAAATGCCAATAACAACGCCTGTAATCACTAAAATAAGCAATGTATACGATTTCATAAAACCCTCTTAAGATGACAGCTTGTAAATACTTTATCTGACTAAGCAGTAACGTTCACCAAGCCTGTTGGGTGCTTTGCTACCATCTGCCCAATAACCGTTCCATCATTACCTTGTACTGACCTTATCATCTCTTGCACTTGAGGCAATGCTTGTTGTGAACAAGAAATCATAAGTCCTCCAGAAGTTTGAGGGTCCGTTAACAAGTTACGTTGCCATAAGGGCATATCTACAGCAATCGTAATTGCCTGACCATAACTTTGCCAATTTCTGGTTGATGCACCTGTTGCAATACCTTGCTTTGCAATAGATAGTGCTGTGTCAATAACAGGTAGTTGAGCAAAGTTAATATTTGC